>CM073573.1:37337182-37497182 GCA_037074715.1 Magnolia kwangsiensis
TAAAGTAATACAATCAAACATCCCTAAGTACTCTGATTAATGCAAGAATTTATGAAGAAATGATGCATGCCTTCGTCTGCACTCCCTCTGTGATCTTCATCTCACGGTCACGCATGTCAGTCACTTCCTAGTGCACTACCCAATGCCAAACGACACATGCAGTGCGGTGCATGTACATGATTACTGAGTTCTTATTAACCCTTTTTATAAGGCTCGTATCCTGGACCGTACCATTCATTAGGCTTCCACGGTCCTCCCGGTTGAAATTCGACAATCCGCCAACTATAACCGACAGTTGCACGCAACCCTGAGTCATATCCCGTATTCCAGAGTCGGCTCGACCAGAGATCTGTACCCTAGCGACCGTGCCATTGCCGCGGTTCCGATGCCGCATCTTGCGCACTGAGGCGATACCTGGGCCAGGAGATGTAGGCCCGCGTTCAGTTCGAGAAAACACCGCACATTTGCAAACCTAAGACAACCTTTCAAATCATGTCTCATCAATCCCATCAATGTCAAGTTCAACCCATCACTCAACACATCACTCACCCCATCACAACCCATACCTCTCTTACACAATAACCCCAAAAGTCAACTCTCCCTCTCTCTCTCCACCCATCAAGTACATCCATCTATCACTTTTTACATCACTCTCTCTTATCTCTCTCATTTCTCCCAAAAACACCATGAGAGCAACCGTCCAAGCTTCTATGGAGGAGCTAGATGTGGCCCACTTCCTACCTCCCATCCTCACCATCCAAAGATCATTTAGACCGTTGAAAATCTTTCCCTTGGAGCTCTAAAGGTTATAGACGGAAGAAGGAAGATAAGATCAAGGGCGGGCGAATCTTTATTATTTGTGGGTGCTTCTTTCTTTCCTTATTTCTCTCTTTTTTCTCCTTCTTTCTCTCCCTCCTTTTAATGTGTGGCCTACTTGTGATATGGTATGATGATCCAGACCATCTGACTGCGGGACCCACTTTGCTGCCCAGCCGTGTGGATGGCCTTGATGAAAGGGAAAAACAAATACCAGCTTGATTCAGAACTTTGGTGGGGCCACGCTGACATGGGAACCCACCATTGGAGAAGTAGGTTAGCTGACATACCTCACCAGTTGTATAGCTGATAATGTCAGCTAGCCCTGTGGGCCCCTCATGATGTGTATGTTGTATTCCAACCGTCCATTTGTTTGGACGGTGGTGGTGAATACAACATGATCTATGTATTTTATCCCCTTTGCCCATCCGTTTTTTTTTGCGTATGGGACCCACCTCACGCGTGCTACACGTGCGTGGGTGGGGGCCATCTTGAGGTATGTGTACAGTGGGTCCCTACAACATATGGATGCTGGATGGACGTCAGAAGACCCGTGGGCCACCACGATGCACGTGCATCATCCAACCATCCGTGTGAACTCCACCCTGATGTGTATATCTACACCGTCCAACTGGGACGGTGCTGCACGTGCTAGGCATGCTGGGCGTGCTGCATGTGGCATGTGGGACCTAACTAGATGCCGTATTTTATATTTCCACCGTCCAGAGATGTCTGGACGGTGTAGTGGAAATCACACCGTGATGTGTGATGTATGCCGTCCATTTGTGGAGCCCCACACATGTTGTATATGCCCCACCCACACCGTCCATACATGGATGTGGGGCCCACCATGATGCCTTGTCCTTACCGTCCAGTGGAAGGATGGTGGGGCCAGCCGTGATGTATGTACTCTCCACGCCGTTCATTTGGTGAGGCCCATCTGCTGACTGACGTCAGCAAGTTCTGCGGGTCCCACATGATGTATTTGCTTCATCCACACCGTCCAGACCATCTGGACGGTGTTGGGAGAGTTTGGATGGCGCCTGGCCTGCCTGCAGCGTGCAGGGCCACCTTGATGTATTTGTTGCATATCCAACACTATCCATTCACGACCCACCTTGATGTATTGACGCCACCACCTTATGTGGGCCACACCATGTGGTATTTGTTCAATCCACACCGTTCAGATAATTTAGACGGTGGTGGAGTGATCGGACGGTGCACAGTTGCCACTGTGATGGATGTGAGTAATCCGCACCATCCGTTCAGAATAGGAAGGACGCTGGTCTGGACGGTGGCCACACCATGACGTATGGGTTTTATGTACACCATCCACCTTGTGGACCCACCCCACGCTGGTGCAATAGAATGCTAATGTGCCGACGTCACAAGTTCTGTGGGCCCCACAGCTAGATGTTGCTGTGATAACGTCAGCCAGTTCCGAGGCCCTGAACATGAGGTACATGTTATATCCTTACCATCCACCCATTACACGTGGCCCCCACCATGGCAGTGTGTGGGGCCACCTTGATTTCATGTGTTATGATCCTCACCGTCCGTACATCAGACGTGGCCCCATTTGATGGACGTGTGTACCCACACCGTCCATCCATTGACACATATTCAAATCTTAGGTGAAAACCACCTTATATGCACCGTCCACCTGGTGGACGCTGCTGGACAACTGTCCAATAGCCATGGCACCATGACATATGTGTTATATCGCACCCTCCATCCATGTGCTGCCCATCCTGCACGTGTCACAGGTGCAGGTGGTGGGACCACTTGTGATGTATAGGTTTTATCTACACCGTCCACCATGTGGACCCACCTGGGATGTGTTTTTAATCCAAGTCGTCCAGCAGCTTCCAGCTGCTGCAGCATTTCGTCAGCAAATGCTGCGGACCCCACCTTGAAGCATGTGAATCCAGTCCGTCCATTGGACAGACGTCTAACCATCTGGACACTGGACGTCCACTAGATGCATGTGTTTATATATTTATTTTTAAATAATAATAAAAAATGTTATAGGTAAATATATATATTATTATATTCTGGTGGGCCCCACGTGGGACCCACCTGTTGAGATAGCAGATAGGGCGGTCTGCCTCACAATAGCTATATGGCTGAGTGTGGACGTCAGCATCCTCAACGTCCATTCAGTTAGTGGGCCACATGTGGACCCCACCAGGATGCATGCGTTGCATGCCACCATCCATATGAGGACGTGGGATCCACCATGATCTCAGCGTTTTATCCACGCTGCTGGCCCCATGCAGGATCCCACCTTGAATTCCATATGTTACATCCTCACCGTCCAATTCATGGACGGTGGATGCGTTGTTTAGAGTACCTCATGTCCACGGTATAGCTACTGACTGACGTCAACAAGTGCTGTGCCACCATGATGTATGTGTTTCATCATACTGTCCATCCGTGGCCCACCCCACACGTGTGGGTGGACCCACGTTGATGTATTTATTATATCTGCACCGTCCAGATCTTCTGGACAGTGGCAACCCACATGTATGTGAGTATACACTGTCCAGGGGCAGAGACAGGACGTTTTCAAACAAACAAATAAATAAGATAATAAATGTAATATAATATTGTATATATGTATATACACGTGCGTGGTGGCCCCATGTGAGACCCACCTAGATGTATTTGTTATATCCAAACCGTCCGTCCATGTGGATAGTGGGTCCCACGCTGCATGACATCAGCAAGTTATGTGGGTCTCATTTGATGTATGTGTTTTATACACATCGTCCATCCATTTGTACGGCCCACTTGACCTTTTGAGGTCCAACGGTGTGGCCCACTGATGTGTCCAACTTGAGGTATATGAAGCCCATTGACGCGGCCCATTGAGATGTATTTTAGGCCCATTTGGTGTGACCCGACGTGATGTACATAAGGCCCATATGTCGTGACCCGTTGTGATGTATTTCCGGCCCACGTGATATATTTGAGGCCCATGTGCAGGGCCCACCTATTGTGTATTTGAGGCCCATGGGTGGTGGCCTATTGTAAAGTATTGAGGCCCATGGGTGGTGGTTCATCATGATGTGTATTTGGCCCATTGTTGCGGCCCATAAGATGAGGCCCACTTGATGTATATGAGGCCCATTATTGAGGCCATATGATACGGCCCAATGTGATGTATTCAAGGCCCATGAGTAGGGTCCATTGTGATGTATTCAAGGTCCACATTTGCGGCCATAGTAATGTATATGTAGCCCTTGTATGAGGTTCATTGCAATGTGTATTAGGCCTTTGTGTGAGGCCATAGACCCACTATATGTTTAACCCTATGTGGGCCACTCCTTGGGAGCAATGTTGGTTGAATGTCCACATTGATGAGAAATTATGGTTGGATGTCCACATTGTGACCTTCCCTTAGGTCTTGTTAGGCCCATTCTCATCATTCCCTTAGTGGGTTAACCCAAATAAGTGGGCCCCATTCGCCGTAGACGGATGGATCCATGCTATCGGATTAAATATAACTATGGTCGAGTGCTGATCTTTATACTATGGTTGTTCGGCTGATCATTTATGGACCCCACTTTGTTTATCTGTTAATTATCGGTGCCATTGCTGTGACCGATTATCAATCGATTCCGATCGTCGTGGCAGATTGTCGATTCCGATTGTTGTGACCGAATTGCTGATTTTGATTTGTCGTGGTTGATTGCCGATTATCGATTGAGGTCGATTACCGATTTTAAATTGTCATGGCCGATTGTCGATTCTAATTGTCGAGGCCCAATGTGATGATCATGCGACCCGTATTTGAGGCCCGACGTGATGTGTATTCAGCCCGTGTCTAAGGCCCATTGTGATTCATTTAAGGGTTAGGCAAAGGAGCCCATTGTGATGTATGTTAGGCCCATGAGCAGGGCCCACCTGTTGTGTACATGTAACCCTTGAGTAAGGCCCATTATGTTGTATATTAGGCCCTTGTGTGAGGTCGTGGGCCCATTATATGTTTGGATCTGTGAGGGTCACTCCTTGGGACAATGTTGGTTAGATGTCCACATTGTCGAGGACAATTGTTGATACCAGTTATTGACACCGATTACGAGTATGAGATAGCATAACATCATAACACATACGCATCATCTGCATGTTTGTTATGAGATGTGATTGACCATTGCATATGCCATAGGGCAGGTTATTCATGGGGCTCCCTGATAGGCGAAGTTACCCCACATGAGCGCACGGTATGCGCAGGATTGATGCATAATTACACTATGTGACTCATGCATCTCGCATTTGTGTGACATGACCACCGTACGCCCTAGCAACATCAGGGCTGTAGCCTCCAAAGGCATATCGTGGATGGTCAGATGGGATACCAGAAATCTGTTCTACATGGGGTGCTATAGATATCCTTGGATGAAAGTCCCAGAACCCTCTTGGTTCCAGAGGTTGCTCCAACGTCTAGAACGAGTGGGTAGATGAGCGCCGAGTGCCGATTACCAGATGGCTGCGCTCTCCACTGTGTCGTGGTCGGTTGGAAGGAGGTGCGGCCTTATGTGCCCGAGAGGAGGGGGCAATGCTAGGCTGAGTCTGACTAGCTTGAGGAATGAGTCCACTATTAACGAGTCGGGCTCGATATTGACAGGCAGATAGTGAGGTGTCTTTCACTTACCTTGTTGCACGCGATGGGGCGGCAACCTGGTTTAGAGTGTAATGGACCCCGGTGATGATCCCAGAGAGGAACTGTACTGATATGTGGATTATGGAGTGAGAGTTACATACTCATGCATTTATTTCATTTACTATTCACTCGGTTGATGGTGCGTAACTAATTATTGTGTACCTTCGTTATGGCAAGGATTTCGGTTAGGCGCGCGACTAACCTGAGATCAGGAGTTTACCACGCTGAGTCTGACTATCCAAATTTAGGTATGGGACTGGTTTGGATAGAAGTCCCTTGTGGTGGACTCCATAGCCTGCGATACTGCGTACTATCATCCCGACTTCACACTCCAGCATGGTTATTTCATTCGCATCGCATATTGCACTACATCTGCAGGCATATGGCATCTTGGGTTGCTATTTTTGCACTTATATGGCTTAGACAGATTTAGCAGGATTTATATATTGCATTGCATTCTCGGCATCTGATATTTGGCTCTTTAGGACTCCTTATCGCATAGATGTTCTATATTGTGTATTCTGATATTGATTGACTTATAGACTTGTCCATACTTCCGCTTACTCTGTTATCGCATGATTTATATCTTGTCAGTTTTTCTGCTTACTCTGATGACTCCTGCTCTTGTCAGTGTTTATGCTTATTCAGACATTGTATGGTTTGTAGATTACCAGTTTTTTTGGTATTGTATGATTGTGGCATTGTATTGAATACTTGGCACTTACCTTATGCACACACTTACACCACCCTCTAAGCTTTCAATAAGTTTATGCATGATAGATGCGTGCAGGTGATATTAGGTTGCAGCAGTGTTGAGCTTGGAGCGTGCAGTGGTCTTCTGGAGCTTGAATTCTTATTTATGTATTTCCCTTTCAGTGTTGTAATCAAATGATTATATTAGTGGATATGTGATGATGATGTTGCCTTTGTGAATTGGGTAATCTTGTGGTTATGCTTATTACTAGTTAAATGTACATTGATAAAAAAAATCCTCCTTATAGGATCCCAGGATCGGAATCTGGCATATAAATGCTAGGAGCCGAGAATGGGGTACTACGGAGGTTGTCGGTACCGGATTCGGCGATTGAGATTCCTATGAATCCGATTTCTGGGTTTGGGGCGTGACACTTTTCATATAACAGGATTGAGAAACTAAGGTACCTCCCTTATATCAATTTCTGAATAATGATTCATTCTAGGGTCGTCAGTCCTAGTAAATCTCATATGATGTTACATTTCTAGGTCGCTGTAAAGGACTTGTCACCTGATCAATGCAAGCCTAATTATACCTTAGTTACTATAAAAAGGCTCGTCGTCTCAATGCAGTTTCAGGGTATACTCGAGGTCACTACAAAGGGCTCGTCACCTGATCAGTATAGGCTGACAACACAAATATAGTGTCTCATACCACCGTATTTGGCTCACGAGTCTGGGTTGCTCACTGGTCACTACGGGGAGGCTCGTCACCCCATCGTAGGCCGACAACTTGACCATGGTGTCCCATACCACCATGTCCGGCTTATGGGTCTTAGTGGATCGAGGTACCAAGATTAACAGGGTTTCACTGGTGAGTTTGGTACCTTATGTTCAAGCAGTAGCGTCCATACATGGTGAACATACATCGGGTCAATCGGGTTAATTGACGAGCTCGACTAGGACGAGCGCACGTTGAGTTAATCGACATGAAGTGGATAAGCATTGCGTGTGGCCTAACCACTGCCGACACCCCAAGTACGACTCAGATTTACCTAACACATCCTGCGTGGTGAAAACAACCTCAGCCACCAGTTCGAGGCCTGTTACCGATTGCCTGGACTATGATATAGTCCTAACCACGTGCAATCACAACAAATAAGCATACGAGATAATCAAGCAGTAATGAATACTTAAGTAAAATCCTACAATCATTTGAGCATGCTATGGAATATAACTTAAACATGAATATACAGTACATCGAGGAAATCATACACACAGTTATATATGAATAAACAGGATATACAGTATATGGAGGAAATCATACACACAGTTAAGGTAGTTGGGAATCACATCTCAATTCCCTTATAAGTTACAATTTACTAACTACTAACTCATTCAAACATTTTTACAAACACTTAGACTACACCTTCCAACATACATCACGTATGTTGATTATATTACGTATTAGGGCAAATCCTCTTGCCAAGGAGTTGTCGCATATATAACAACCATGTACCTACGACGGTTAATCATGACAATCACAAATCCAGATTCCAAATGCATACAAACATTTCAACAAACACATGAAATACCCTATTCACAACATAGTTTATACGTATAAGTAAAGCGAAACTGACATCGCATTTGGCATGTGTAATGGCACCCACGTCAGTAATAAATCATTAACAGACATTAAAAGCCTTGAAAACCATAACCTAAACGTATATAGTTTGCACCTTACGCCGGTAAACGCATAACAGATTTTTTTTAGACGTTTAGTCTTCGTCAATGGCGGATTAGCAACCTAGAGCATGAATTAGGTTAGCTATATCATCACTTAGACTAGAACGGATTAGGGTTTAGTTTTCTTACCTAAATACATTGTTGAAAATACCGAAAGAACTACACAGGATTGGTATTTCAGCAAGTGGATTAGCAGGAAGGAATCCCAGGAATCTTCACCAACTTCTCTCTCACTTTCTCTCTTTTTACTCTCTTCTCTCTCTTAGGGTTTTTTCCAAATTCGTATGGAGTGAATGAGAGAGGGTTTAAGACCCTTATATAGGCCCAGAACTGATAAAAATAGCCCGAGGGCCATGGTATACTTAGGTTATGTCCAAATCGGGTCTGTTCCGATCCAACAGAGTATTTCTAAAGGTCCCTTTGCTGAATGTTGTCAGACTTAAACTCCTCGATATTGGATCTTGGCCAAGATAAGTTTTCAGTTCGATCGGGTTTACAGATCAACTACGGCAGACCAGTTTCAGTTCAACAGTCATCGACACTCGATCAGGGCCACAAGTACACTGGCATGTGTGGGACATTTCCCCTGATCCGAGGGTGTATTTGGGTCAGATTCTGACGGTTTGAATGCTTATAGTTGGCCCGCATATGACATAACTCAGATTACTTAAATTTAGATTTAATTTCTAAAAACATTCATGTTTCTCACACACTTCGCTCCGAACTCAAGTAAATTGTCATGGGATACCATCTGGACTTGATTTCTGAGGTGGTCGTCAAGTCCAACAAGATGGTCGTAATCATATAGTTTTGTCGTTATCGAACTTTCAACGTGCAGTCCAGGTCCGATACGGAGTTTCCAGATGCTCTCGAGAGCAACTGGGTTTAGAGATTGATCCTAGATTTTAGGATAATGTAACGCTAATAATTCTACAAGTTTTGAGTCTTACAGATCGTATTTAAAGTGATTGCTGCCAATTTTCTAGGTAATCTAGTTTAGCGCTAGTTAATTCTCGTTTAATTTTTAAAGGATTTAGTCCTTAGTGATTTCTGCCTGAGGTGGTACTCGGGTCTTTGTACGAATTTTTCCAGGACGTTACATTCAAACATGCGCTTATCTCTGACAACAGTACACTGACCCAATCAAATCCTTCCACATCCCAAATCCACCTAGGCATGTGGTGTTGGGGTCATTAAGTAACTGGTGTCCTTTTCAATGCCAAAATGCGAATGGGCTAGGCAATTCTTGCCATCATCATCACCCATGCCACTTATCCCAACCATTGCATGCATGCAATGCTGAAGATGCTTATCTAGCTGTTGTTGGCAATTCAATCAAACACGGTGCCACACGTGTGAGTGAGGACCTGTATTTTGATTTTATGTGCGATTATGATGTGCAGGCATGACAGAATCATACAATTTTTTATTGAATGTTGGTGCCCCTGCGCCAAAACAAATGCATAGGACCGAATTTGGAAATCTAATCATCAAATCAACCACTAATTAAAATCATTGTTCTAGTGATTTGCGAAATTGATAAGGATTAGTACTTTCTGAGGGATTCTTTTTGCCTTATGACTTCATAACTTTTCTTTCACCGATGATTGCCATTGATTTCTAAAAAAAAAAAAAGGGATGAACAAATTAAAAAAAAGGCTAAATAATGCTGATTTTTATTAATAATTAAATATGTGGCCTATTACAATTGACCAAGTATCAAAATAAACTCGAGAAATAAACAAACAAGAGATAAATACTTGATCCATTTATATGAACAAATGATTGAGGTGGATTATCAACAAGATGTGACCAGAGAGATGTGATTTCCTAAAAACTCAGTTGATCGGGATCCAACAACTTAGGGCTGCGTACATTCAATCTAATCCTACAATTTTGTAACGGTGAGCATTGGGCAATAGTGATCTATGCTAAGATTAGGTTATGCTATACTATGCTAGGATAATCGAAAAGATAAATGTAAAGAAGATAAATTTGTATTTGGTGTGAGTCTCAAGCTCTTTATCGTGTGCTTTATATATATATATATATATATATATATATATATATATATATATATATATAGGTTGTCAATGCGGCTAAACCCTCATTGGGTTTCCTTATTGATCCTAGATCCTCCGTGTTTACGGCATGCATTCCGAAAAGGAAGGTCTCTGCGTTTACGTAGATGGTCTCCTTTAGAAAACAACTGCATATAGATTTGGGATCGAGGATATTGGCTTCTAGATCTTCATGTAAATAGTATCTTGGATGATGTTACATATAAAAATAGACCTATCAGGGGAACTTTTACCACTAATCCCGAACCTCAAATCGATCATGATCACTCATATGGTGACCTAATTAAACCACCTCCTATAGGACTTTGAACTCTTTCTCCATTTTGATCGTGGTCCTGGAGGGGTCAGATCATTCAGGACAATATTGCATTAAAAATAACTTTGTCAAAGTTGGAATTGTGTGGATAGTTTACCATGGCATATGTGGAAGCTTGTCGGAGCTTAGAATTACGGCTAAGTCTTTAAGGGGTGCATAAGGCCACTTAATTTTATTTTTTTGCCTAATTAACTAATTTACTAATTTAATTCAATAAGACAAATAACACTCAGACTTCCAAGCCAAGTGGGTCCAATCGCATTGATTACAATAGATGAAACATTATAAACAATTATCTATAAAGGAGATAGTGATCTTATAAGTGAGATGTGATCAATTAGATTCCTAACATTCAATCCGATTTAATCAATTAAACCTACAAGCATGAATATAAATATACACAAATGACAATCTCAAACACAAGCATATAGTGGTTCGGCTACTTGCCTACTCTACTCCTGGTGAACGCACTCTCCTCAAGTGTAACAAAATTTCACTATCGGAGGTTTTAAATCAGGTTCACTTTTAACCATTATAATGGTTTCTTTTGCGCTAACCACTAACCTACATGTACACTTCCGTGTTGGAGAAACACATTTCTGCCCGTGTTGACGGCTCCCATAGAGACTTAATTAGTTTTCTATCAGCTAACCAACAACCATCAGCAACTCTAATCCAAGGCCCTACGTACACTCCATCCAAAAGCTTCCTATGGAGACTAACACATACGCACCCATGTCCGGTGAATGGGGTCCTAATTCAAGGCCTTACGGAAACTTGTTGTTGGCTCCATATGGAGATTAACACTCACGCACTCATGTCTAGTGAATTCAATCATACACAAGAATCTATTCGAGTTTGGATTACAAACTCTATACTCAATCCTACACAAGGGAAGAGTGTGAAATAGGCTCTAACAAATGACAACCTTACTTGTCAGATTTAGCCCTTTTGTAGCACCTTCTTAAGATACTTCTTTAATACTCTCCCGTGCTTGAATTAATTTCTCAATTGCTCCCATGATAGTTGATGCCAATGGTTTAGCTCCAGGATCAAACACATTACATGCGATGTGCCAATGAGGTGACCAAAGTGACAGGAGGAGGGTGGAATCTCATACAACTAATGATAATAGTTGATTCCTAGTAGGGATTCACTTAGATGAGTGTTTTAGAGAGTTTAAATAAAGATATGCCTATAAGTTTGTGTTTAATCTTTAGAATAAGGTGAAGATTAAGTTCATCTTCTTAATGAAGTTAGAATCCTCATTATAGTGCTAAAGCTCAAGAAGATGACTTGAATCTCATAAGTTTAGAGGTTTAGGATAAGGGATATGAGCGAGGAATCATATAAGCTCTAATTGGATAACAATCCATCCAAATGCCCGATGCTCGAATGCTTTTTATATAGAAAACAGTTTGCCATGGCTATAAAACGGGTAGAAAAACAACATCCTCGATCGATTGACCGAGGGCCTTCGATTGATCGAATATTGTCAAAATATGCCAGAAAAATTTGTTGGATAGTTTTGACCATTTTCGATTGATTGAGCTTTGCTCGACAGTTTGCTTTTTGAGCAGTTTAGTCTACGACTTTGAACATCTTTTAACCCTTTTATCATGTTTTAAATGAACTCTTAAGGTTGATGGATGATCAATTAAAAGTTTTCCTATTAAGGAATGGATCATCTAGATGTTAGAATATTGTTTTGGGTTTAAAATAAGGGTCACCAAGGCACCTCATGAATTATCCGTTCTTCACTCCTTTTTGCTTCTTATCCTCTTATGTCTTCAATTTTCATATTCCAAGGGCTCAACTGACTTACTTAGGACTCGCATGATTTACAAATAGGTGCACAAATAAGTGCACTAATAAGAGCTAAATCCACCATTATTCCTATTGTATCCTCTTTGATCATTAAACTAGTCGGACCTAATTTTTCATCGAGCTCCCCCATTCTCTTAACTTCGATTATTGTACGAACTGGGGCTTGATTTTCCTGATGTCCGCTTTCTCCTAATCTGAGTCCAAACTAAAACCAGATTTTCTTGGATATCGGTTTGATTTTTAAAATGTTTACAATCTTCACAAACTCTCCAAGCATCTATGAGAAATATTCAATTTTGGAAGGATCATGAGAAACAACCTTATCGAGTGTATTATAACTGAATCCGTGATATGATTTGTTCTCTTGATGGATTTTTATAGATGTGCCGAGCACACTATCTCATTAATTAACTCACTGATTGTGGCCACATGGTATGTGATGGTTCACTCCCTTAAAAGGCATGCGTAAGGGTTTGTCCCTCCACATTAACAATGAAATGCATATTGCCAAAGGAATATCAAACGAATATATCTACAGTTTTGAGTATGATTTATATGAGTATCAAACCCATAATGTCCACACATGACAACTTTCCATTCGTTCACGTCACGGCCCAAAAAATGGGCGTAAACACTAGCGATCCAAGCATGGACTAATTGACGTGAAATCGGTAAAAAAGAAGAAGAAAGAAACCTCTCGATCCATCCAATATATTGGGCTTTCGATTTTCTATTGGGCCACACACTCGAGCAATTCGGAAAGCTCGATGGGTACACAACTTTAGTTTTTGGCAAGATGATCTGTACCATGTGTCCCACTAGATATGTGGTTGCAATGCATTGTAAGCGGACGCAGAGTTGTCTCGTGTGGCCAACAAACTTCCTAACGTGAACATTGCCATTCACATGATTGAGGATGGTTTGATGTGCCTCATTTACAAAGGGGTGAGAACATGTGCTAAGGCGTGGAGGTTTGCTAGTGTCCCTATTCATAGCTCTAGGATAGGCCCGGACTATGTCGAAATCCAAACCGCTGATCTGGTGAGATGAACGGCTAACGGTGGCTGCCTTGAGAACCTTTAAATTCAGAGACGCTGAACTTGCCCCACCAAATAGTGGTTAAGAAGACAGCTCGTATTAAGGGAAATACACTTAAATGATCAACAGGTTAAAAAACTCTAATCCAAGAGTGCTTTCTTGTGTTCCTCAAATCCAAAGTAAGGTATATCAAACGAACCGTTTGGATCACTGAAACATGATCTTAGACCAATCAGATTCAGTCTTGACAAATCCCACGAGCTCATGTATTGAAACAGACTTGTGAGCTGTCTGGTTCATTTTGAAGGTTGGTGGTAAGGGGGCATTTGGATCATAAGTTACTTTTAATAAGCTACTCATGTCGTAAATATCTTATCATGGTTTCTACTAATTTAGCTCATAATTATGTTTGGTAACCAATGTACTTGTCAACCAAAAGTAGAAAATATATTTAGCTTCCAACATCATAAGTAATTATGCCTCAAATTTGTTTGGTCCCCCTCACATCCACCATCTATCATGTGGGGCTAACCTTTGATGTGGACCATTCATTATGTGAGCCCCACCTTTGATGTGGGTTGTCCATCATATGGGACCCACCTTAGATGTGGGTCATACATCATTATGACCCAACCTTTAATGTGCACCATTCATTATCTAGGACCCACCTTTGATGTTGGTCATCCATCAAGTGGGGTCCACCATCAATGTTATTGTCTATTATGTGGGGCCCACCTTCAATATCCGCTGCCCATTATTTGGAGCTCACCTTTGATATGTTGGCCGTCCATCGTGGCCTGCCTTGGATATGGGCCATTTATCATTAGGGTTGACCTTTGATGTGGACCCATCATCATGTGGGGCCTACCTTGATGAGGACAGTCCATCATGTGAGGTGCATCTTGATGTGGACCATCCATCATGTGTGGCCCACCATTATTAACTGCCCATCATGTGGAGGCCACTTTTGATGTGGATTGTCTATCATGTGGGTCCCACCTTCAATACGAGTCGCCCATCATGCAGGGCTCACCTTGGATGTGGGTGATTCATCATTAGGGGCTGACCTTTAATGTGTACCGTCCATCATGTGGGGCCACTTCAATATAGGCCATCCGTCATGTGGGGGCCAACTTCATTGTCCATTGCCCATCATGTGGAGCCCACCTTTGAAGTGGACCGTCTATCATGTAGGCCCCACCTTTGAAATGGGTCATCCATCATACCATCCCACTTCGGATGTGGGCCTTTTATCATTATAGGCTGACATTTGATGTGGACCATTCATATGTGGGCTCACATTAATATCGGGTAATTCATGGGCCACTTTTTATATGGACAGTCCTCCATGTGAGCTCCACCTTCAATGTGGATAATCCACCGTGTGAGGCCTCCTTTAATATAACCTATGAGAGAGAGATTACTTTGACATGGACTATGAGAGAGAAGTACAAAAGTCATATGTTAAGGGCCGTTTGGATACCACCAAATAAGTTACCTTTTCTCCTTATAATAGGAGATAACTTATTTTAGATAAGTTTAGTTTATGATTAGTTATAAGTAACTTTTTTAACTTAAAATTCCTTAACCACTTTAGTTTATTTTTATTTATTTTTTAATAACTTTTCTACTTTTCACAAGTAGGTGAAGATAAGTATTAGGAGAGCTGAAAGAGAGGAGGAACCGATAAATATTCTTATCTACTTAACAAGTAGAAACTAAGATAAGCTACTCGAAGCATGAGTGGCTTATCTTAAATAACTTAAGATCCAAACGCCTCTTAAAAAGCTAAAACTAATTACTCATTAGGATAAATAGCTTTTGACATATAAGTTACTTTTACTATAATGCTTACTAAACTAACTTAAGTATATATTTTAAAAAAGTAACTTAATTACTTAACATAAGTTAAAAAGTAACTTATTTGATAGTATCCAAATGGCCCTAAATGTTTTTGTTTTTTATATTTTTATTTTTATTATGTGCATGTAATCATGTCTGTATAGCCTATTCTACAATGCAGTGTATAGGCCCATCGTAATGTTTGATTGAAATCCAATGCATTAATCTTGCGTGCCCCCCTATAAAAAGAAGGAAATCATGTGTGCCCTTATAAAAGGACCACCCAACACTCAATCAGGAAGTTTCAGTGGTGGACTTGATTTTCTTGGCCACCTTAAGTAGAATATATTATGACTTTCCACTGTGATACCATGTGAAATAATCAGTTGCTCTAAAAGCTTGAGTTGTTCTATCAATGTATATCAAGGAACTTTAACAATATATGCGGCCTTCTTATACTCAAAGTCTCCTGCTCTCTTTCTCAGATCAGCTATAGAATGCTCGAGCATCTTTCATTGTGGCCGTTAGTTTGGAACAATATGAGCCCACAGTTACGTAATCCAAACCGTCAATGCAATGGTGTATGGACTAATATTAATCGTCCCAATTTGACTACTGAATCTTATTTGTAAAATGTAAATGTTGATGTATTTTCTTTCTTAACCGTCTCTTCTTGGGCTACCATTTTTGCAGTTTGGCTGATTTCTATTGCAGTGACCACCAACAGTGAGACCATGATATCAACGTTTATGGATCATTATACAATGGCCCACTTTTATTAACTGAAATCCAGACCGTTTATTGTTTGATGGAAAGGGTTCATATGCTCCACATGTGTACTGATGCTTTTTGCTAGCTATTGCACGTTTCGACATGCAGACATCAGAATCATTAATCTAGACCGTTCATTACGTATTGAGAATCCCTGTAGATCCTCCTCCATTGACTCTCGGGATCCTACTTGATTGCATGAGATGTCATACAAATCTGTTTTGATTATTTCCTTTTATTGTAGACACTATAGGTGTGTAATCAGATTGTACAATATTATAAATAGATATTCTCACCCATTTAGAGAAGTGTGGTGATTTGCAAATCTTCTCATTACGTATGCCCCGGCTTCTGTTAAAAGGATGAAAAAGCTCACAATGATGGAAGGGAGTTAAATCTTCGAAACAACAGCATGTTCTTTTCACAAACATCAGTTTGCCATGCACGTATAAGATGCTTATAGTCACCAATTGAGGGACTAGACTCAAAGGCAAGTTTTTCACATTCTAAAGATGTTAGTAGTTCTACAAGTGCACAGCAACTGCAAAGCAATTTAGATCAAGGAATTCCATAACGGTAATGGAAGCCATAACAGCCACCACATTATCATTCCGATACTTTAAAAGTACTTTAAAAAAAAAAAACTTATATCAGCCCATAAGAGAATGTTGCAGGGTGGTTAGCCATTATAAGTGTAACACCAAGGTGTTCTGTAACGGTTGTTACAGCCCTGTAACGGCCTCTCTTTTTTATTTTTTATTTATTGAAAAAAAAAAAAACTGAAAAAGTTGTCTCTGCCCCGTAGTGTTGATTAGAAAGTATGAAAAACTTGTATATGTCCGGTAATAGACTATTATGGGACTATTACGGCCTTTACAGGGAATATAACGTGCCGTTAACGGCAATTACGGATAATTTTTTTCCATAACGGTTGTTACGGCCATTACGACCCTGTAACGTGTAATGGTTGCCACTGTTACCTTTACATAATGGCCTTTATGGCACACCATGTGTAACACGTAACAGTTGCAATCATTACTGTTGCGTAACGACCCATAATGGCCTTATGGCACATCTTGATTCAGACGGTTCGAATCACTGACCCAACTGTGAACTGAGTGAAGTGGAAAACTCTTGCAGCCATTTGAATTTGGACCACTCACTAATTTACCTCTAACCTTGGAAGGTTATGATGGATTAATCAGTGTGATTTTGAAATGTGATGGTCTGAATGGCTATACATCAATGCCATATGTGAGGAGTTCAAATCACCCCCATTTCTTAAATTGTTGAAAACTACATAGGGTCCAGTCCCTCATTCAAAGTGGACAGGATCCATTGGATTATTGCTATTGATTAGTAAACCTTCTTGGATTCAAACTGTTAATTTTTACACTCCATCAAACTCTTTTTTGCATGAATTTTCTTTTTACAATGCCCAACAAAAGTAGGGTCTACTTAATAGACAGACCAGATGCATGGTTTCCTGTCTATGCTTCTAAACCAATGGGCACACTCAAAGAGCAGTGTGGCTCACCTAAGTAGCCACACATGGCGCCTGTGTCTAAGCAAGAATTTGAACAGTTTAGATCTTTAGATGAGCAGATGGGGCATGGAGGAACGGAGTCATGTAGAATTCATGTTAACTAAAATGAGATGAACTCATTTGATATTAGAGATCAAGATCTCTATTACATAATTATCATGAACTAAAGTGAGATGAACTAATTTTTAGGCGTCTACCAAATAGGTGGGCCTTAGAAAAGGCTAGAGAAGAGATGATCTCTACAGTAGGAGAAGGCCTCTTTATATAAGCTGTCCTTGTCTAGTGAAACAGTCCAAGAATTAATCACCGCAATCAATGTTAGTTTTTCTTTTTTAACCATGGGTGTGAAAAGACATACTTTGCATATACTACACATGCACACAAGCATTCTGTCTAGAAAGGGCTCAAGGCCAAAGGTTGAGAGTTTTCTTGGCCCAATACAATGTAATACAATTCAAAAACACACTCCCATTAACGAAGAAATGCCACACAAAAGGAGAGATTCTGAAACAACAACAACAATTTACTAGCATTCTCTCTTTAGATGGTCCGTCGGTGGTCCCTTTGGGATTGGTTGGAGCTTTTGAAATCAAAGTGAGGCAACGACACATTCTTAGACAGAATTGTGGAATGTAGGATTGCCTATGCATCAATTATTATGATAATATGAATTTAATCTAAATCCCGTACCTGAATGGGAAGCTATACTGTCACTTGATGTCGATGACGATGTTGTACTTGATCAATAATCTTGATCTTCCGCACTTGACACCCTTCTCGAAAACCTTCAATAGAACATGGGTTTTTTGTACATGTAGGTAAGGAGACCAAGACCTATATTTATATAAAGGCGCTGAGGAATTTATCTAAAATAGTATACATGCATAGCACAGTTCAAGTGTACCGCCCTTACCTCTCTATATTGATCACAACTACTATGGTGTGTGGCCCACCTAATAGATACATACACGTGATGAAGGGATGGGCCATGGATTCCTCTTGGAGACAAATGGGAGCAATGTCAATTTCTTGAGTTAGGCCACACTTTGGAAAGTCCCCCCCGAGGGAGTGCATCGGCCTCTGAAAATGGGAGTTTTTGAAAATGGGGTTAGTCTGGACAATCTACATGTGAACAGATTCATTTCAAAATGGGAGTCTTGTAATCGTGCACTCAAAATTTCAATCTTGCAGTTGTAACAAAACCTTCCAAGGAAACAACCAACAAACTATGCATGTGGGACCCATTTGACGCAGGGAAGGAAGTGAGGTCGAGCACCGTTTTCCTTAAGAGGATAATTATTTCGAATCCATGGAACTTCTCTGGACTCCTCACAGAGACTTCTCGAATCCACGAGGAAAGAAAGCAGAAAATAGAAATAATTTCTAATAAATTTGAAATTGATTAATGAATGAATAAAAACGAGTTCACAATCCTTTGAATAAGGGTACCAAGCAATAGGAAAGAAATCAGAAGCAAACAACAACTAAAACACCTAGAATCCACGACTTACTATAAATAGTAAACTTACCTATTTATAAATGGTCGTGATGTCTACTAGTGCGCAAGATTTTCGGTCAAAAATAATAAGTGTCCTATTTGGCTTCACTAAACTGTTCTCCTAATTATTCTAAGAACTTTTCATGTTGTACACAACTCCTAAAGCCCAAAGGATGAAGAGTTATAATCAAACTAAAACTTAATATTTATAGTAAAAACGAAATTAAAATAGGGAAACGACTGTCAATCCAGGGGTTTTTTGCAAATCCGGCTTGCGCAACCTGGCATAACAGAGTTGGTTGGCTAAAATAGCTCTTTCTACCCCAAAATCGTATATTTTACGTTAGATAACTCATTCCGGATTGCGAGATATGCCCGATCTAAGGTCCGACGGTCTGGATCACTTCAGTCATCGACCGTGCCTTTTCTGATCCATCTTGGCCATGAAACTGTCCTCGACCTGCTCTACATCACCATCTTGTGGTGATCATAAACCGTTCACATGATGGGCCCCTTGGTGGAAGATACCGCCAAAAATTTCCACCACCTCATGATCCTAATCATCTGATTGGAACCCTGCTAAATGTAGACCATTGCCTTATTGCAAGTCCATGAATCAGATTGCTAGGATCATCTGATGGGGGAGATGATGGGGCATGACCATCCATGATGGAACTCACCTGATGACTGGATTAAATTCCTAAAAGACGAACCCACCTACACCAATACTGCATTGGAGAAAAACCTTTCTTTCGATCGAGCATCATATAACACCTGCATACCTTATTGTTAATGGATTCTCAATTTGAAACAGTTACTACTAGACTTGTATTTGGAGGAAGCACTGGCAAGAGTGGACTGGAAATCAATAAAAAAGATGAAACAAACTTACCATTTTTCATGTTTATGATGAAGAAGGTTTTCTAATTCCTCATGCATGTACTTCCCAGCTCCCAACATTTATATCCTAGCCCAAGAATGTAGGCAGCCAACTCAGTGAGTGGGCCACATTGCATGAAACAAATGGATCGATTTATTTTAGCCATCCATTTGTTTTGTACATTGTAGTCTGCCAAATGAGTTGACATGCCTCAGCCTTGGGCTAGGGCATCTGCGTAGTGGGGCCCACTTGGATCTTGCACACATGTGCCATGTTAGGGGAGCATGCAGAGATGCCGGATACACACGTGTGGAATTAGCAAACTTCACCACAGAGAACTCTTCTATTTCTTTTACACATCCATTTAAGTAGGCATTGATTGCCTCTCAAAAATCAAACTCACAGTTACTGCATTCCAGCCCAAAGCTACCTCAATGAACTGATTTGGGAGTAGCACCCATACAGGCCTTAGTCAATAGGCCAAAATGAAATTGCTCTTAGCATGGCAAAGCAAAACACATATCTTCAAATCATTCAATATAAAATGCAAAACCAAAAGCTATTTGCAATCATTCACTTCGCTTATAATATAAAGAGAAGAACAATACACAGAGCCCTGCATTTTCTTTTATGACATGCATGAAATGGGTAGGGAAGGTTCAATTACAAAATCCTGCTTCCCACAGATGTAAACATGTGATGATTTTACAAATATCCCCTCTAGCCTTGAGATCTCATTTGGAGATCTCTCGAATTCGAACCCCACTCCATGGCCTCTGCGACAGCCCGCTGGCGCTCGTCCATGCTCTTTTCACCTTTCTCATGATCGTTGTCACTCATCATTCTCTCTTGGCTGGTTGGAGCAGGAGTTGGCAGGGGACCAGAGGTCCCTCCATCTGATGGAGCCGTTGCAAGGAAGCTGAGGGCAGTGACGACATCGGTTATCAAGGGGCGAAGTATGCCCTCCTCTTGGAGACACATGGCAGAGACAGCGACTGCTTGATTAAGGCCTCTCATAGGGAAGTCCCCTTGAAGGAGCGGGTCAGCCAACTCCACAAACCTCTTTGGGTCTTTGAAAATGGGTTGAGCCTGTAAGAAACAATAAGAGCTCAGTGTCACAGACCTGACATTTGCAAGAGGATAAATCTAGGACTTCGCCCGTTTGTATTCTTCTTGTACGTTAGAGGCTATGTATATAGCCTATAGAAAATTAAAGAGAATTTTAAAGAGTGCTAAAATTATGTAGGGTAGAGTAGAAGTCTCTGGAATGTTCTAGAGTTTTCCATTGTATTTTTATAATAAAAATAAATTTCAAAAATAAAAGTTTATTTTCGATAAATAAATAAATAGATATATTGATTATTAAAACTTTTCATATAAAGAGTGTATAGCTAGTTGGTAAGAGAAAGAGTTTTTGCATGGGCTGCTTGGGCGCTTTATTAGGTGCACTTTGCACCTCGCACATGCACATCGTCTCATGGAGCCAAAAGAGCCTTAGTCTTTTTGACATATGGTTCAAATTTTTTAAACCATGGTGCAACTTGAATTGAACTAGGATCTACCCTAAAGTATTATTAACCTTAGTGTTGATTGAGAGTGATTGTGACATGGTTGTACATGTGGCACGTATGACACATGTCGCTTATGTTGGAATAGTTAGGATGATTAGGACACGTGGCTGTAGTTTTAAACTGTTGGATAATTTTTTCTGTCTAAAAGGGTACATAAATAACTACCATATGACAAATGGTCATGTCTTTTATGAAAGATTGTTATTTGCTATGAATAAGTGTGGATGTCTTGAAGAGGCACATGAGTATTTCTTCATAAAGAACTCCATGACCATTAATTGCTATAAATCCTGGATACTATAAACTGAAAGATATTCTCTCAATTTTTCAATAAACTATCTATTATGCAGTACTCTTGAATCTTACTTCTTGTTGTGCTTTTTTTGAACTTAAGTAAAGGCATATCGGTGTTAAAACTAGAGATCTGTTCAACACTTAAATATTCAAATTTTCTTCTTGAAATTTGGATTGAGAGTTCATTATATCCTAAAGACAATTTGCAGATTTTCTTCGTTTGCACTTGTTGGAATTACCAGAAAAAGAGCAGCAAATTTGCCTTGAGAAATTGACTATTCAAGTTGAGCCTTGAACTCGATAGATCTGATTGTCTCATTATCTCTTTCCTCTATCCTCCGTTGTGTACAAGATTCATAATTTTTTCAATAGTTCGCTAGTGGGTTTTGTAGAGAGAGTAGTGTATAATAGTCTGAAGGGTTTGTAGAGGTATCTGGAATGTTCTAGAGTTTTCTAGTGGGTTTTGTAGAGAGAGTAGTGCAGAATAGTCTAAAGGGTTTGTAATGCATTCCAGGCTGTTGGATGATTTCCACATTAGCCATCCATATAAGGTAACTAGAAGGTTCTTAGATCTATATAAGGAAGAGGGTCCTAGTTCTCACCTTAGAAAGTTGTATGCTTTGGAGATCTTTGAGTAGTAGAAGCATTATTCACTTCAATCCTCCCAGATGCTTTCCTTTTCTAAGTATCTTGGCTACACTTGGGCTACAGGGTGACTCATCCACAATGGGACTGCGAGTGCAAACGGTGGCACTGTGAGTGCAAGTGCCACATTGTTTATGCTTGGGGAAGCACTCAGGCTGTGACATCAGGCACCAAGTACAATGTATAAGGGGGAAAACAACGCAATTACGATGTATGATCATATGATATACCTCAAAACAGGACCTGTGGCCTGTTTGCACATTGGGTGGAATCCCAACTTCTTGGATTTTTATCCAAAACGACATCAATCTGAAATCCTCGGGTGTTTGTTCTATCCAAAAAAGCCATGATGATGAGTGGTGGTGACAGTGAATGTGTCCACTTTCATAATTCCTTTTATTTTGTATTTGCCCGAAACAAAATGGATAGGTGCTATACCATCCAATTGATCAGATATATCCATATACATGCTAAAGGGTAAGATGGCTTTAAATTTTAAAATTTAAGTAGCAATTGAAATATGGTAATTGATGCAAGACAATTAACCACTTGCTTTAAAATCTTGAACTGATAGATCATGGCAAATTAATCCATTTATCTCATAGAATAGGCCCCACATATCATAGCTAGGACTTGGTTGAACCCCCCTCGTAGTCCCCACTTCACATGATTTCTGCTTCACACGAGTCACTCCCCTCACACAGGTTGTCCACCCCGAGTGTGCCCCTACATCCCATAGACCACCACACTTGATCTCGGTGTGAAAATATCCTTGCATTATTCATCTTTAGTGAGGAGTCTCAAACATGAGACCTCCCACTATGATACCAATTTGATGTAGGACAATTAATCCCTTTATCTTATAGCCTAGGCTCCACATCCCATGAATTAGAACTTAGGACCTCTGCCGAATCTCCCTCGTGGGTGGGCCCCACTTCACATAGGTTCTTCTTTACATGAGTCACCCACATCACCTTGATGGGGCCTGCCTCACATGGGATGCCTACTCCGAGTGTGCCCTTGCATCCCACAGGTCACTCCACTCGAGCCCGGCGTGACAATGCCCTTGCATTAGTAACCTTGTAGAGATGAACGTATCATA
Source organism: Magnolia kwangsiensis (assembly GCA_037074715.1). Lineage (NCBI taxonomy): Eukaryota > Viridiplantae > Streptophyta > Magnoliopsida > Magnoliales > Magnoliaceae > Magnolia > Magnolia kwangsiensis. Next base: position 37,360,515 of record CM073573.1, read on the forward strand.
TGATTGACAACAACAAAGAGACATTGTACGGTCAAATAGAGAGGGCATCCCCAAAAATCAATTGAAAAGCTCACATAAGCGTCCCAGCTATGTTATGTGGATATGATTGTATGTCTTGGGTATGGCCTTTAGACTTAAATATAAAAGTTGTATCTGTAGCTTCTCATAATCCAGTTCACTTAGAACAAAATCATTCTAACAAGATTCAAATCTCAAACTACATTACAAAACCCATGTCTGAAGCTCACTGACATAGATGTTAGGAGAAAAAAAACCTTTAGTTCTTGTAATTTAGCATCATTTATACACACTATTCATATAATTCTGTGAAATATTTCTTACTTGTTCTAAATCTTATGCATTTATGAACTGAATTTCATGCAATAGCACATTTTAAAATCTAGTCATATATTTGTATGAACGTGACCATTTCTGGTGTTTAAGGGGCAAGCAATGCACATTCAGGTTCATGGCTAGTCAGAAAAACATTGTGTCTAATGGAAAGATATAGGAGAAAAATTACCCAAGTAGCTAGGTTCTGTTCCTCAGTAGGCTTGGTAGTATCAATGGCTCTTCTCCCTGTGATTAGCTCCAGCAAAACAACTCCAAAGCTGTATACATCTGATTTCACCGTTAGCTGACCCGTTCTTGCATACTCAGGTGCACAATAGCCATAGGTCCCCATCACTCTCGAGGAGACGTGGGTCTTATCTCCGATTGGACCGAGCTTAGCAAGTCCGAAATCTGATAGTTTTGGATTGAATTGTTCGTCGAGCAAAATGTTAGATGATTTCAGATCACGGTAAATGACAGGTGGGTTGGCCTTCTCGTGCAAATACTCCAGACCTTTGGCAGCACCTGTAGCTACTTTCATTCTAGTATACCAGTCTAATGGTTTCTGGTCTTGTGGAAGATCTGGAAACAAAATGTCATGTGGAATCTATTCAGTTGTAATCATGCATTGCATTGAAAACGTATCTATGGTACAAATGTACAATGTGATCGTCCTCTAGCTATATCTAAGGGTATATGCTTGGATGTTCCTGACATGAGCATGGTCCAGTACTGCCAAAAAGCAGGAGTGGTCGACAGAATCCTGCATGATGCTGATTCTGTTTCCCATACCTTCCCAAATGCTAATTGCACCTTGTTAGCCCTGAGGCTGGCCAACTGCCATTTTGGTGCTGCTACATAAAATGACAAAAAAAAAAAAGAAAGAAAGAAATGGCCCGTCCAGTTATAGTTAAAGTTTGTGTTCTAATGGAACTTTTTGAACACCACTGTCCAACCATTGGTATTTGAACACGTTTGTATGAATATTTTCTGTTGTTTGTCAAACACCATTGTTTAGACAAGCAACGGCTCTTGTACATATTAGGCACATTGGGACATGTGGATATGAGGTGCAATTGTAGATTATTATGGCATTCATCGCGCATATGTGATGTAAGATGGCCTAATCTAACCTCAAATGATCATGGTATTTGAAAAGGGGTAGATTCATGCAATCTTAAAAATAAATAAATAAATATCAGCCTGATTCATACATCATAAATACAAGAAAGAAATAAGGTCAATATAATATTGATTAGGGCCATCCATCACAAACATAAAGTGTTGAATCTTAAAATCTGAATTTAATTGTATCCGGCGAAAGATAGAACTTTCGTCTTGCAATAGGTATGTCTAACAATCCAAGTGGATTTCTAATCCAGAAAAATAGAAATTTCCTGGATTGGAAATCTGAAAAATTTAGAAAAAAAAATATATGGTTCTTCAAATGTAGATTTGGGTGATGGGTTTTATGTGGGGATGAAAAGGGAATGAGAATATTTTGAGATTAGGAGAAAAAAAGAAGAAAATGAGGTTAAAGAGAAGAATATCTTGAGAAAAGAGAGAAGAAGAAAGAAGTAGGGGATGAAAAAATTGTTTGCCTGAGCCTCACGCCCTCTTCCAATCACTGGAAGTCGAAGACGAGATCGTCAGAAGCCAAAAGCTCTCCTTTTTCTTTCATAAACATAATATAATGTGCTATGGGTTTAGGGCAACCCTTATAAAATTCGTAATTACATGAAATTACCAAAATACCCCTACTAAAAAAAAAGTTTCAAAAAAAAGAAATTCGGACAAAATTGTGCACGAATTATCTTAAAACATAATTAATTCAAATGTTAATAAACTAAATGTAAATTTAAGATACCCAATGGGCCCCGATGATAGTGCCGTGAAGGTGGTGTAATGAAAGTGGGCCGTGACGATCCAACGGTCCGATCACACCCTTTTCGGGATCCAATGGTCCAAATGTCTCCTCTAAGCAACTTACACATGTCACGAACACATGTGTAAGGTCTTCAACCTCTAAAGACCTAACCCGTATCCGTCATCTAACCACATTGACATGGGTAATGCACGCCTCCTGCGTTGATATACTTTGAATGGCCTGGTGTCCGCATCAACTCCCCTCAGCTGAGAAGATCTCGACTCCGGCGAGATAAAACTCTTGTGCTTTTCTAACAAATCTGGATCTAGTCGCTGCAACTCTGCTTCCGTCAACCATGTACGGTCGGATGTTGGTCTGTTATTCCACTTCACTAAGTACCTCTGAAATCCACCGTCTCGAGTGGAAACAATTTGCTCATCCACAATTCCTTCAATTTCTTCTCTTATCTCAAGTATAGTAGTCATAGGTGGTGTAGGTTGGGAAGAAAATTCAGAAATTGGCCAATGGGTTGGAACAAAATTGGAGTCTATGGGATGACTTGAACAAGGCATTAGATCCTCCACATTGAATGTTGAACTAATCCCCATGCGAGGTGGAAGATCTATCACATACGCATTGGACCCAATTTTTTTTAAAATTTTAAATGGTCCAGCACTGCGTTCTTATAACTTCTTAACGGTACCTTGTGGGAACCGTTCTGGCCTCATCCTAACCATTACATAATCACCCTCATTAAATTCTTGGATTCCACGATGTAAGTTAGCTGAAATTTTATATTGTTCATTACTTGCATTTATCTGCCGCCTAATCTCTGCATGCAACTCATGAATGTGATGGAAAAATGCATCGGCTGACTCTGATGTCCTCTGGGTGACTGACATAGGTAACAAATCTATGGGTAGTCTAGGTTTATAACCACTAATAATCTCGAATGGACTCATACCCGTAGACCTATTAACTGAACCATTATATGCAAACTCGGCGACTGGTAGGACTAAGTCCCAAGTTTTAATGTGTTCACCCACCAAACATCGTAATAGATTTCTGAGACTTCGATTTACAACTTCAGTTTGGCCATCAGTTTGAGAATGGTAGGCAGACGAGAACTGGAGTCTCGTACCCATCATATGCCACAATGTCTTCTAAAAATAACTAGTAAACCGGACATCCCTGTCAGACACTATGGTCTTAGGCAAACCATGTAATCGAATTACCCCCTCAAAGAAAATCTTAGCTATGTTGGACGCATCGGACGTTTTAGAACAAGGGAGAAAGTGGACAATTTTTGAGAAACGATCCACGACCATAAAAATGGAATCGTGCTTTTTAATTGTCTTGGGAAGTCCAAGCACGAAATCCATACTGATGTCTTGCCATGGTGCGTGTGGCACTGGCAATGGCGTGTACAATCCAGTATTCTGCTTCTTCTGTTTTGTCAGTTGACATGTTCGATATTGCCCTAAAATTTTGGCTACGTCTCGCTTGAGACTTGGCCAATAAAATCGATCCTCCACTAGGGCGATGGTCTTATCTCGACCAAAATGGTAAGCAATACCTCCAGCATGAAGCTCCCAAACAAGAAAATTCTGGAGGGAAGTTTGGGGAATACAAAGTCAGTGTCTTTTGAAAAAGAAACCATCTTTCAGCACGAACTCACCTGAACTATGCTGGGCACCTAAGAGTGATACGTATGTTCCCCCAAAATCCGGACACATGGGATACTAATCTATCAATTGCTCAAACCCGACAACTTTTACACTCAAGGATTTGAGTAATGTCACTCTCTTACTAAGGGCATCGGCTGGTTTGTTCTCGATCCCGGCTTTATGTTTCAAGATAAATGAATATTCCTGAAGAAACGCTGCCCACTTGGCATGCCTTGGGTTAAGCTTCTTTTGGGAATTCAAATACCTTAAAGCCTCGTGATCAGAAAACAAGACAAATTCTTGCGGTAGAAGATAATGACGCCAATGACGTAGCGATTGCACAATTGCATAAAATTCTTTGTCATAGGTGGAATACTTTTATTTTGTCTCATTCAGTTTCTCACTGAAATAGGCAACTGGATGACCCTCTTGGCTTAGTACTCCTCCTATACTTACGCCTGAAGCATCACACGCTACTTCAAAGACTTTAGAAAAATCTGGAAGACGCGTGACGGGAGCCTCTATCATCTTGCCCTTAATATCTTTGAATGTCTTAGCTGCGGCCTTAGACCATATGAACTCTCCTTTTTTAATGCAATCAGTAATGGGAGCCATAATAGTGTTAAACCCTCGAATGAACTGACGATAAAATGTGGCTAAGCCATGAAAGCTTCTCACTTCATGTATGTTCCGCAGTTCAGGCCAGTCAGCTATGGCCTTGACTTTTTCTGGATCTGCTCGCATCCCTACAAACGATACTATGAACCCTAAGAAGACAACCCTATCAGACAGGAATGAACATTTTTTAAGGTTCGCACATAACCTCTCCGCCCTCAGGACACTACAGACCTGCCTCAAGTGGTCGAGATGCAGCTCTTTAGTGATGCTATATATGAGTATGTCATCAAAATAAACCACTTAGAACTTCTCCATAAAGGGTCTCAAAACCTGGGTCATCACACGTATAAAAGTACTGGGTGCATTAGTCAAGCCAAAGGGCATGACCAACCACTCGTACAACCCATCCTTCGTCTTGAAGGTTGTCTTCCACTCATCTCCAGGGCGTATGCATATCTGGTGATACCCGCTCTTGCGGTCTATCTTGAAAAAAATTGTGGATCTAGCCATCATGTCTAACATATCATCAAGCCTTGATATCGGAAACCGATACTTGATCGTGATCTTATTAATGGCCCTATTATCCACACACATCCGCCACGTACCATCTTTTTTAGACGTTAATAGCGCTGGTACGGCATATGGACTCATGCTCTCACGGATGAAACCTTTTTTCAGGAGCTCATTTACCTGTCTATGCAACTCTGCATGCTCTGCAGGATTCATCCTGTAATGAGGAAGGTTCGGTAAAGTAGACCCCGGGACGAAATCAATGGCATGCTGGATGTCTCGCATAGGTGGAAGCTCATCCGATAAATCCACAGGGAATACATCACTGTACTCCTCAAGAACCGAAGTCACCTCAGGGGTAACTCTACATGAACCTCGGCTGTAACTTCCCGAACCATTAGGGCATACACCATCGAATCATCCTGTCTCTTTCTCAAATTCTTTTGCATTTATGATACGTAGAGACTTCGGAATAGATTTCCTCACATCTTTCCTTGACTCACTCGTTTTCACATCCCTAGCCTTGTCCATGTGGCTTTTGGGTGGTAATGGATTAATCTTGATTTTCTTGCCCTCATGCGTGAATGTACACACGTTCGAGCGACCAAAAATCGTGACATCTCTATCATATAACCACGGCCTCCCTAGAATGATGTGACCTACATCCATAGGTAAAACATCACACCACAACATGTCTTTATATGAACCGATTTAGATGGGGACTAAACACTGCTGAGACACAGGCATAAAAGACGTGTTAACCCAAGAAACCTTTTAAGGTTGAGGGTGAGGGATGGGTTTCAAACCCAAACGAGTGACTGTGCTAGCTGAGACCACGTTGGTACAACTACCACTATCCACGATGACTTTGTAATTTTTGTCACCGCTCTTGATAAACGTGTAGAAAATTGTGCTTCTACGCCAATCATCACTCTCTTTGGCCTGCGCTAAAGCACATCTAACTGCAGCTAGTGGTGCAGTATATGGTTCTTCTTCTTCATAATCACTAGCACCTATCTCTGTATGATATTCCTCAACTTCATAATCACGCACCTATCTTCATATGACTAAGGCTTTCCCGTGAGTCTTTGCCGTGCACTGGTATGCGAAATGACCTGTACCTCTGCACTCATAACATGTCAAGTGACTACCACTGCCAGGATTGGCACCGAGGACACCTTTACCCTTATCATCCTTAGGCTTAGGCGGTGCACTAGCCTGCACCCTAGGTTGACTTCCAATGTTAGGTTTGGTTCCTTGAAAACCAGATCTAAGAGTAGAGTCTCGGGACTCAAAGCGCCTTGTGACAGGAGACTTTAGGTAAAGCTCTAACTCCTGTACAACTTGGTAAGCCTGATCCAAGTCACTCACTGCATGGGTCATAAGCTCACGCTGCAGATCCATGCGAAGACCCGCCTTGAAACGCGCCAGCGTCACTAAGGGATCCTCCTGAATATCACACCGCATCATATACTCCTCAAATTTTGCGATGTAATCTGCAACCGACATAAATCCTTGGCGTAATGCTTGCCACTGATCTAGGAGTTTTTGACGATAAGAGAGAGGAAGATATTTTTCCTTTAATAATTCCTTCATCTCTACCCAATGTGCGACTGGGACACCTCCTGATCTCTCGATCGTACGCTCCGTATTTGTCCAAAACAATTTAGCTTGACCCACAAGTTTCATTTTTGCAAACCACACCTGTCGATTCTCAGACATCTCATACCATTCGAAATAATATTCCATATCTGCTAACCAATTAAGGAATGCTTTTGGGTCAAGACGCCCATCAAAACTAGGAGCATATACTTTAACACTCTTTAAGACCCTCTCATCAACATCATAACGGTCTTGATACTCAACAGCGGGCTGCGGATTTCATGCCCCTCCACGTCCTACCCCTCGGCCACGTGCTCCACGACCTCTACCACGATTTTCTACCCGTTCCTTAACTACTCCCCCTACGTGAGACTGTTCATCCCCTCCAATGTCAGAGATTTCTCTTAAGGACGCTTCTATCTGATCCATACGGGTATTCGTGTTCCTATATTGTGCCTCAATGGCGGCCAAACGTTGGTTGATCGTGTTCATCATCTCAGTCAACTGTTCCATATTGAAAAGCGGGTGTAGACCAAATCCTCTACCAGTCCGAGCGGGCATACACAATAAGACTCAACATAAGTTTCCTAAAACACGACTCTAGGAGATTGTTTGACACAAGACTATAAACACCGATAATCCTAACCTTTAGAATGATGCAAATGTGGAAAAATTCAGATCTAGAATTTTATTTTTTATTTTTTTATGCAAATCTGGACTCTATATGCGATGCATGAAACCCTAGAAAAAAATAATAATAAGAAATAAAAATAAAAATCTAGACCTTGATAACTCGATTTAAGACGACCCAATGCAAGAGCCTAAGCTCTGATACCAAAATTGATGTAGGACGGCCTAATCTAACCTCAAATGATCATGGTATTTGAAAAGGGGCAGATTCATGCAATCTTTAAAAAATAATAAATAAATATCAGCCTGATTCATACATCATAAACACAAGAAAGAAATAAGGTCAATATAGCATTGATTAGGGCCATCCATCACAAACATGAAGTGTTGAATCTTAAAATCTGAATTTGATTGGATCCGGCGAAAGATAGAACTTTCGTCTTGCAATAGGTCCGTCTAACAATCCAAGTAGATTTTCTAATCCAGAAAAATAGAAATTTCCTGATTTGAAAATCTGAAAAATTCAGAAAAAAAAGTATGTGGTTCTTCAAATGTAGATTTGGGTGATGGGTTTTATGTGGGGATGAAAAGGGAATGAGAATATTTTGAGATTAGGAGAAAAAAGAAGAAAATGGGGTTAAAGAGAAGAATATCTTGAGAAAAGAGAGAAGGAGAAAGAAGTAGGGGATGAGAAAATTGTTTACCTGGGTCTCACGCCCTCTTCCAATTACTGGAAGTCGAAGACGAGATCGTCAGAAGCCAAAAGCTCTCCTTTTTCTTTCATAAACATAATATAATGTGCTATGGATTTAGGACAACCCTTATAAAATTCGTAATTACATAAAATTACCAAAATACCCCTACTAAAAAAAAGTTTCAAAAAAATGAAATTCGCACAAAATTGTACACGAACTATCTTAAAACATAATTAATTCAAATGTTCATAAACTAAATGTAAATTTAAGATGCCCAATGAGCCCCGATGATAGTGCCGTGAAGGTGGTGTAATGAAGGTGGGTCGTGACGATCCAACGGTCTGATCACACCCTTCTCGCGATCCAATGGTCCAAATGTCTCCTCTAAGCAACTTACACATGTCACGAACACATGTTTAAAGTCTTCAACCTCTAGAGACCCGACCCGTATCCGTCATCTAACCACATTGACACGAGTAATGCACGCCTCCTGCGTTGATATACTTTGAATGGCCTGGTGTCTGCATCAATATGGTTACTTGAAGATGCATGGTAGCAAATGTCAATATCTTGAACATGCAAATTAGCATACTTGGCACATGTACACGTGGGTACGACACATGTCTCACATGTGAGGTGCTTGAGGGTCGAATGTGGCACATGTGAGGTGGTTGAAGACAAGCGATCTCACTTATGGCACATATGTGCATGTGCCTTATGTGACAAATATGGCACGTGTACAAAAGATCACTACTCCTTTGTGTAAAACCAACTATGTGCATGGACTGCCGAATCCATAATGATGGCTAGTTTTTTGGAGAGCTCTTCTTTGGTTTTATTGAAGTTAGTGCCATGTCTGAATAATTTGTCCACAACATATGCTTTGTTTTGACAAGGTTGTTTGAATGGAACTTTTTCATTAACCAAACGGCCCCTAAGGGGTTTGATGCAGGACATGAAAATTAAAAATGATATGTGAGATTTCAGGCTTAAGATTACGTTAGTTCAGAAATAATTATTCAAATTTCATATCCCACATGAAAGTCCAAACATTCAATTAAGGGGAATCTATACGGGTCCAGGCCTACACATGATAGAGATGGATTAATAAAAATTATGAACCAAACGATGCTTAAAGATAAGAAATAATCATCCACACATGTATAGTAATCAATTCATAATCCAAGAGATTTAGAAATTTCAATTCGGAGAACCCTAGGGTAAGAAAATAGGCATAAAATTGAATATTTGAGTAATTTAGGGTTAGGTTTAGAGATTTTGTGTGAAAGCGGAGTGAAAGAGAAGAGAGAGACGAACCAGAGAAGTACCGCACGTGTGGACAATAATAATGGCTCAGACGTACGTGTGTGATTTGAGTAATTCGAAGAACCCTAGGGTAAGAAAATGGGCATAAAGTTGGAGATTTGAGTAATTTAGGAATTTTAGGTGAAAGCGGAGTGAAAGAGAAGAGAGAGACGAACCAGAGAAGTACCGCACGCGTGGACAACAACAATGACTCAGACGTACGTTTGTGATCTTGGCCACACGTGTGTAGAGACCACTATTCCGACCTTGGCCCTGATCGGCCAGGGATGGACTCCAAAACTCTCAAATCTTAGCTCGATCTGATATACGGTTTGTGCATGGTGCTTCGCCGAAGTTTCAGCCCTCCTGTAGGGTTAGATTCTGAAATTCTGTTGTGGGGAGGAGAATTGTTGCAATAAATGATTAATCCAAAGTGTAGATGATGGGGTGAGATGAGAAGAATGAATGATAGAAGATGAATAGTAGAGACGACGATGGATGGAAGTGAATCTAACCCTTCGATGAAGGGAGGGCTTCGCACCCAATTAGGCTTCACAACTCAGAGAGTAGGAAAACGTAAAATTTTTATTAATCTTCAACGAATGAAAAAAATTACAAGAGGTGCCTATTTATAGGGAAAACCCTATACCTCAAAAACTCGCATAATGTGTGCAACATATTACTTGGTGATGGAGTAAACTAATATAAAAACCAAACAAAAAAATCTAAAATGCTCACAATATTTTAAATAATAAAAATAAGCAAAATTTAAAATATGAAATCAATCCGACGAGTGAGTCACAATCATGAGATTTCATGCTGGGTTTTTCTTGACTATTGGGCCCACTTTTTTTAAACCAAAACTTATCTTCTAGCTACGAGGCCCTCTCTGGATGTCGTCATCGAGCTAGATCGATGGTGGGGCCCCCCTTCTACATATGTACGTGTGTAAGGGTGGTGGTGTATGTGCGCGTGTGTGCATAATGTCCCGTCATGGTTCTACAATCAATCTTTATAATTCAATAAGTTATCTCTAACCAAAATAAGAATGAATGGTGTTTCTGAAAATCCATTGTGAAGTTGCATTAGCAAATAAAAACTAACTGGAAAAATCTCTCGGTTTGATTAAACGCAGTACAATATGATTACTACTACTAATTAAATGGCTAGCACTACATCAAGATGAAGAAAACGAGAATGCCATACCAAGCAGATGGTCTTCTAGAGAACCCAAGGACATGTATTCATACACCAAAAGCCTTTGATCTCCATCTGCACAATACCCGATAAGATTTACCAGATTTTGATGGTGAAGAAGGCTAAGCATCAAAACCTCAACAAGAAACTCTCTATTTCCTTGCAATCCATTCCTGTCGAGTTGCTTAACAGCTACAACCTGTCCAGAATAAGGTGAAATTAGTACCGACTCCATGAGCATCCATTGAAGACATCCCAAAATTTTCCAAAATGGTCCAAAAGCATCAGCAGATCTAAAGTTTGATGATACGCCGGAATTGGTACATGTAAGGCCCATCGTTTGGTGATCCGGAAAGTTGGTCCGATGATCATTGGAAGATCCTAACCCTTGGATCAGTGGCCACCAATAGACGATGAAGGAAACCGGAAAATAGGCCACTGGAATATTAGGATTTTCCAATCTTGGGGATTTTTGGGGCATTCCCATCTATTGCATGGCCCTTCAGAGCAACAGTCTGGATCACCAATTCATGGCATGCACACGTATGGAATCCTGCACAGACAAGCAATATGTTTCGAAGAGGACAAGTACGGACAGAAAACAAGCTGAGAAATATATTTACCTGGCCATTCTCAAGGCGCCCCTTATAAACTCTTCCAAAACCTCCTTCCCCCAAAAGACACTCGGGACGGAAATTCTTTGTAGCTGTAGCTAGCTCACGGAAAGTGAAAGTTTGTGCGGCGATGTTTCCATTACCAGAATCTTTTGCCTCTTCACGCTCAGGTGAATTCTTCTCTTTGGTATTCTCTGCACATGGAAGAATGGAGTGAGCATGCCATCGTCATCCTATAAAATCATCGTCATCAACAACAAAGGTTTGTCCCGGTTATTTGGGATTTTGGGTTATGTTATCATCATCATCATCATCATCTAAGCCTTATCCCAACTAATTGGGGTCAGCTACATGAATTAAAATTTGTGGAAAAAGTTTCACGCCAGCTGCCAACTTGACACAACTCTCCTCCTTTATGTGGGCTTGGGATTGGCAGCAGTGAGAACACAAAACTCCCACAGGTGTTAGTTCGATGTTGTATCAAATCCATTTTTTGTTATGTCACATGCGATAAAATATAATTGAATTTTAAGTCATCTTCTAGAGATTACTGCTTTGTTGTCTACTTCTGTTAGAGTGCAATTCGTAATCGAATTCGATGATGTGGCCAAGCCAACTTGGTGTACGGGAGTAAGCTTAAGGGTTGTTTGGCTCCTGGGAATCCAGCACCTGGGAAATGGATTCCATTATCGAGGGACTGAATTTGTGTTTGGGTCCTAGAAAAGGGTTGTAATGAACTCCCATGGGAATCCAATTTGCAAAATTTGCCCCTTTTAAAATTCCCATCTTTAAGATGGGTTGCAAAATCTCCCATCCAACAATCATTTGTTTGAAAAGGATAAAAAGCCTCTCCTCTCCATTCCCAGTATCCGAACACAAACTGGTTTCATAAGAATAACTTTTCCAGTACCCAAAAACCATAGACAGAATCTGTTTCCCAGGAACAAATTCATGACCCTTCTAAGATTCTAGGGAGCTAAATAACCCCTCATGGCCTGTTTGGATTAACTCCATCATAAGAATGAAGTGGAGTGAGGCCAGCCTCATGAGGTTTTTTATTTTTTATTTTGTTGAAAGATAGCCACATGAGTATTTTGTGAAGCAAAACTATTAAATGTGGATGGTGAGATGCGCAAACTACTTCCATCCGCAAAATGCGTCCCAAAATGAGAATGTAATGATAATCAGTTGAACCTGATTATCATCTCATTATCATAATGGGCAGTGCATGCTTGCTTCTTCCCATATTCTTGGGCAGGTTGAAACTGGCTGCTGGCTCATTGTTGACTTAGGGCGGGTTTGGATTCACGTTTGCGACAGTACAACATTGTATTAGGGACCATGATGGGACGTGTCCCATGTTTGTTTTGGAACGCCCCCGCAACACATTCCATGCCCACAAATACGGTGTGGAACCAGTTTTTGTAACCGAGTGTACATTACCTGCCGACACATCTAGGCTTACTAGTTTTATAGTTTGTTTTGTAGAGCAGATTTGGTGAGACCATAATTGTGGGGCCCACCTTGGTTTATGTGTTGTGTATCCATGCTGTCCATCATTTTTTAAAGATCATTTTAGCGCATGAGCCTAAAAAAAAGCAGATATAAATATCAGGTGGACCACACCACAAGAAACAATGGTCATTAAATGCCTACCATTAAAAAAATTCTTGTGGGCCAAAAAGTTTTGGATAAAGCTGATATTTGTTTTTTCCCTTCATCCAGGTATTTTTAATTTCATCAACAGCTTGGATGCAAAATAAACATTATGGTGGGCTTTAGGAAGTTTTAATGGTGAGCGTTCAATCACCACTGTTTTCCCTCGTGTGGTCCACTTGAGACTTGAATGTACTTAATTTTTCACCACATGCCCTATTATTAGCTGAAAAAATGGATGGACGGAATGGATATAGAATACATATATCAAGGTGGGCCCACCGCCATCGCCTTGTCAAAGTCGATGTTTCCTCTACCTATGCCGCGTGTACCATGACTGAGTGCATGTGTAACTCTCGCAGTCCGCCCACATAGCTTTAAATACACGTTGACGGAGTATTACATCCATGCACATGCACTCATCGATTGTCTACTCATCATGTTCATCACTCAAACTAAACCATCCAAATCGTTGTAAACAATGTAGATACTGTATCAATCATAGCTGATAGTCAATGGACATCTGTCCGTTGAATTGTCACCACTGACTCGTTCTCAACAACCGTCCATTAGATATCCAACAGTAGACCAGTTAAAAGATCGTCTCGATTCATCTTTTGGGTTATGATTCATCTAAAGTGGGTCTCATAGTATGGACGGTTTAACTTGGAAATCCATGTGTCAATCATTTGAGTTGATGCGTATGAATCTTCACACTCTGGATATCAAGTGACTACCATGCACATACACACATACATACAATGTGTGCCCTTTATACGTCATTTCCAAACATTGATCTGTGCTACAAATTGTATACATGGAACGACAATACGTCCTATCCAAACATTAGTTAGTGGCACGTTTCTGCTTAATGCATTCTGAATATCGCCCAACATATACATGAACAGTACCAGAATACAATACAATATAACCAAAACGTGAATCCAAACACGCCCTTATCTACTACCAACTTTATACAATGTTGAATATGGTAACAAACACATCAAATGATGAATGGTTGTCCAGAGTCACATAAATGAATAAATGCCAAGTGCACTGTCCACAGGATTGGTGGTGGACACAAGTCAAAGTGGAACACATTCCAGATCTACATCGCCCATCAGGTGGGCCCCACGTGTAGATGCCCTGAGCCAAAGATCAGGAAGGTTTGCATATCTAGTGGGCGGCACATGTACATTGAGTGCACTGTTGGTCAAATTTTGACAATCTGTTTATTTTGTACAAGTGTAGCCCATCAGATGAGAGAATCACCCTGACGTCTTCTCAGTGGGCCCTGCCAAATGAGCAGCTTAGGTCTGTCACATGTGCAGGCACTATCCCCATGGTACATGCATTCACAAGAACTCACTTAATAGGGCCCCATGGAAATTACAAGCACAAAGAGTCACATGTGTGGTATGGAATCTGGCATGCAATACTTTATAACAACAATACATATGAAGAATAATAAGCTAAGAGTAAGATTTAATTTAGATGAGGAAATACGAGTTTCAGAATTGAAAGGAAATAAAATGTCGACATTGCGGAGACTTCCAACAGCTCCCATGTTATCTTATCTTGAAAAGGAACTCTATGGTGTTGTGGTATAACATATATTCAGATGGAAGGAGAAAAATCCTCACAAATTTTCTCATGAACTGTGTGACAGATGGAGCTGTCAAACCAAACCAGCCATTTACGTAACTCTAGAGAGAGGTTCTAATGAACAATGAAAGATGGTAGTATAAACTGAGACATATCAGTAGGATTTATTTATTTATTTTTATTTTTTTTTGACAATTTACTATACTTCCATGATTGACAAGGAAATTGAGAAACTTACCAGGCTGTTGTTCTGGAGAATTGTCGTTTTGGGGAGCTGGTGGTGACCGCTCCCTCTTCCTGGCATTCCTTTTTGTCTCTTTCTTTTCACTGGAAGAGAAACAAGGAAAGCAACTCATTTCTCAAATCCGATTTCCGAACAAAGTAACCCTGTAGTTCTTCCCAGTACCGTACTTTTCAAACCAAAAGCTGAGCCTTTAGCCCCAAGTCCTGAATCAAAATCAATTACCGATTCCCTGAAAACAAGCTGGACTGAATGTAGTGGATCAGAATCCAAATTCCCAAATCCCTAAATTGATTTCCATAATTAATCAAACACATCCCACTAATCCGACCTCCAAAGCCCGGATAGTCACATCAAAATCTTGTTGACCCAGATAAAGAATCCGCCAAAATCCCATCCACCCAATTCCCAATTTCATAAACAAAACAAAAGTACGTAAAAATCCGTCGACCCAATTCACGATTTCTTCAAACAAGATCTAAATCATCAAAATCTCATCGACCCAATTCGCGATTTCATCAAACAAGATCTAAAACATCAAAATCTCATCGACCCCCCTCACCATTTCATCCGAAAAAAATATTAGAAAGAAAAAAAAATCTCAACAAATATCCAATTCCAATCAGAGAAACAAAACCCAATTTGGAAAGGCCTGACAAAGGGAAAACCCTGACAGATTTCACGAATCAGGGCGAGAACTAGTCATCAGACCCAACCAAGTTTGGGTATGAAAAAGGAAGGGAAGATGGTAAGGTTCTGTCGGTCGCTTCTCCGCAGAAAAAGGAGAGATTTCCGGGGATTTGAAGGTGTCTAAGGAAGGAGACGTGGATCCACATTCCAGCCTATGTGAAGGGTACAATGCCGTTGGAGATTTTGGTTAGGATAGAAAAAAAGAAAAGAAAATGATTTGACCGAGAGGAATGAGGAGAGACGAGTTTCTCGTCGCCACGATTTTCAGCTGTTTTCTATAAACATAGCGCGCGAATCTAACCGTTTGCGATGGAGATTACGTTTGGAGATTTAAATTAGGGGCGTAGGAGTAACGTCTACCAGCGCATGTTAGTGGAACCAAGCGTTAGGATATAGAGTGCACCGCTGGCGAAGTGGGGATGTTCCAGCCGTCGCCTTACGGACGCAGATTGGGTACTACCCCCGCCTGTCCCGAGCTCGGAACAGGCTGGAGTATGAGGGTCCACCGTGATATATGGGTTTCATCCACACCGTCCATCCATTTTTTTCATATAATTTTAGGGTAAATGAAAAAATTGATTTATATACAATGTTTAACTGGACCACACGATAGAAATCAGAAATTATAATGACGCCCACCGTTGAAACCTTCGTAAGGCCCACCTTGATGTTTATTTTCCATCCAACCTATTCATAAGATCACATATACATGGAAGAAGGTAAAACACAAATATAAGCTTGATCCAAAACTTCCGTGGCCTTTAAGAAGTTTTCAACGGTAGAAGTTCAATCCCCAATGAGTGGTTCACTTGTTTGGGATTATGCTTAAAATGATATTAAAAAATAGATGGACGGTGTGGATGAAACACATATAATGGTGGACCCTCGAGAGTGCCACTGTCATGAGAGGGGGTGGTACCCAATCCTCGTAGCTGTACCTTTTGCGAGCAACTTTCTTGTAACCACCGGGAGCGGATGAGGTGGGAGCCCGCCTCACCCAAGAAGGTGCGGCCCATGCCATGGGCCCACCTTGATCTATCATTTCTGTATCCACGCCGTCCATACTTTGGATATTATTTGGCCTTTTTGGGGATGAAAATATCCTCTCGTGTGGCAATTGCTTTTCGTAAAAGGTGACATGTACTTTTAAGAACCATGGTACAGGCCCTGCTAAATCCCTGCTAAATTACTAATTGAGGCCATCCCTCATCTGATCCACCACGTTCACTTTTATCTGACAAGCATGGATCCTGGTTGGTAGGGTCATTTCTAAAAAAACAACTTCGAGTTGTCATTGGTCCGCAACTGCATTAACGGTGTGTGTTAAATCCAAACTGTTTACTCTAATGTGGTCCACCTGTGATAAGTTTGTCCCAAAAACTTTACCAAATTGTATGAAATTAAAATCCATTTTCATATAGACGAGTTGGATTTACTTCAAGATAATCCAGCGAGCCTCACATAAGGCCTCATACAAGTTCCAAAGGTGAGGCTCTCGTCCGGGAAGGCTTTTTAGCCTTTTTTTTTTTCCTTCTTTTTTCTTCTTTTTTTGTTGAGGAGGGGACAACACAAAGAGTTGAAGCCTCTTTAACAGTTAGTAGTTGTAGGTACAGACATTACACTCCTCGATGATGATGAAAAACTTCGGCTAACTTCTGGCAAAGCTTCGGCGAAGCTCCCGACGCAAAAGAGAGTTCTTTTAAGTTTTTCAACTATAATCTTCGACGTAGAAGCCATGACAACAAAATGTAGATTTTTTTGTGTGTTGTGTTTAGTTTTGTTAGTGAGTATCAATTTCGAGAGTTTGCAAAAGAGGTGAGAGTATGGAAGAATTTTGTAATGGATGAATTTTTGTAATTGAATAATGTTGTAATGGATAAATTTTTGAATAGAAAAATATTGTAATGGATGAATACGGCAAATGTTGGAATAAATGAATATCATGAAAAAGGTGTCCAAATGAGGTAATTTAAAAAAATATTTAAAAGTTTATCAAATTTACTTTCCAACAAGTACAAGATCATGCAAATTCGACATATAATGAGAGAGTTATGATTGTTTTCATATAACTGACGATTCACAGTGAGTATTAACAACTCATAGTAACTTTGGACGATCAAATGATATTTAAATGAGGTGATTCCAAAGTCAGAATCACCTAAAAGTTCATTAAATTACGTTTCCAACGAGTACAAAATTGCTCAAATCATACATGTAATGGGAGAATTATGATCATTTTAATCGGATCTACGATTAATAAAGAGTTGTAATAGCTATGACTGGTCTTTCATTTCAACATTCTTCCACTACAATTTTTTTCCATTACAACGTTCATCACATTAATCCATTACAACATTTTTCTATTTCAAAATCTATCCATTATAACATTCTTTTTTACAAATTCATCCATTACAAAATTCATCCCGTTCGCAAAACTTCCACTATTGATACCTATAAAACAAAAATAACATATAAAAGTTATTATTATCCTAATCTAAACCTACTTTTGGCCGTCATACGTTCTACATAAAAGAGTGTGACAAAAGATCTTAAAAAAATACTTAGAAGCTTATTAGAATGGAGGGAATGACACCAGATGCACGCTGAAATCTCACTAGAGTGGGTCTTATGGATGTGGCAATGTTCTTACTGGCCAAATGGTCCCATTTCATAAAAAAACGAAGAAGAAAAGAAGGAAAATGCCAAATGGTCTTTCCCACACAACGGATCCACCTATTGAACCCATTCCACATCTTATGTGGGGCCCATTAGATCATCTTGAAGCATATTCAAGCCATACACATGAAAGGGGTTTTAATTTTATGATTTTGATCAAAGTAGCATTGTGGTATTGCCAAACAACCCCAAATATTAGAAGGGTTCAACGAATACCCTAGCTAGCCTCTTAACACCTCTTATAAAAAAACTAAGATGAAATTGCCCCTGACTACCTTTTGTGTTGATCTTGTTGTCTGATACTGGGAGGCATTCGAATGGGGTAAACACTGTGGGGCCCACTATGGTGTTTGTGAGAAATCCACACTGATCACATGTTTTGTTGAAACATTTTATGACATGGGCTTAAAATTGAGGTAGATCCAAAGCTTAAGTGGGCCATGCAACAAAAAATAATGGAGATCGTATGCCCACGGATGAAACATTCATAAGGCTGCATAAGCTTTGGATCAAGCTAATATTTTTATTCTTTCCGTGTATTCTCGTGGTAAGGACTTTATGAACATGTGCATCACTTTATAAATAGTTTGAATTACATATAAACATTACAGTGCAGCCTAGAAATATTTGAATGGTAGGCAATCCCTTTCTAATGTTTCTAGTTGTGTATAATTTTATGTTTTATGTCCTAACATGATCTTCTAAAATGGATGGATGTGGTGGATTTCCCACAAACATCACAATGGACCCAACATAGCTTCCAGTGGTAGGAATTGCCTGCAAATGGCTTTTCTCTCGAAATCCGCATGTGACATGAAGCGGATTGGGTAACAGGACCTTTTTAGAGATGGATGGTCCTATGGGGCCCACTGTGATGTATATATTTCATTCACGTTGTTATCCATTTTAAAAGATCATTTTAAGGCATGAGCCCAAAAATGATGCATATCAAAGGCTCAAGTGGACCACACCACAAAAGGCAGTGAGATTGAAAACCTACCATTGAAAACTTCTTAGGGCCATTAAATCTTTGGATGTAACTCATTCTTTGGCCCATGATGTTAAATTAAATTCTAAATTCAATGGACAAAGTGGGTTCGATACATATCCTATGGGAGGCCCTATAACTCTTAACACATAACAACTTAGACTCTAAACACATGATGACCTTGATCTTTAATACATTACGAGCATGATCTTGTCCCTTATCACATAACAACCTTGACACTTAACACATGATAACCTTGACCCAGACCTTGACAACCTCGACTCTTAATGTATGACAACCATGACTTAGACTCTTAATACATAACAATCTCAACCCTTAACATATGACAACCATGACTCAGATCTTTAACACACAACATTGACTCTTAACAAATATATATATATATATATATATATATATATATATATATATATATATATATATATATATATATATATATATATATATATATATAGAGAGAGAGAGAGAGAGAGAGAGAGAGAGAGAGAGAGAGAGAGTCCTGGTCTCCTGCGCACAAGGCCGCATGACGCTTTAATGCGAGCTTATATATAAGCCATTAGATTCCACTCATAGCTGGGATTCATCATTCGTGAGAATCAGGGAGTTTGCAAAACAATGACTCGTGCCAAGATTTTCGCAATCTCATGGAATTGCTTAAATTCCCTCATGCTCACGGGCAATGGCCCTATGTTCACAGTTATGTGTATAGTGGATAGTGCTTTGTGGGCTGATCATGATGTATGTGTTTTATCCATGCTGTTCATCTATTTTTTTCATATCATTTTGGAGCATGAACCCAAGAATGAGGTAGATCCAAATCTCAAATGGACCACACCATAAGAAAGCAACAGTGATTGAACACCATCGTTAAAATAAACGAGGCAGATCCAAGGCTTTGGGCCCCACCATGATGTATGTGTTGTATCAACACCGTCCATACATTTAGAGAGACCATTCTAGAGCATGGTCCAAAGAACGAGGAGATCCAAGGCTGAGGTAGACCCACCACAGAAAATAGTGATGAGAGTGACGCCCACCGTTAAAACCTTTCGAAGGTCCACCATGATGTTTATTTGAGATCCCACTTGTTCATGTGTTAAAGCAGACATGAAAGAAGGGAAAACACAAATATTAGCTTGATCGAAAACTTTTGTGGCCTTTAGAACTTTCTAACGGTGGGCATCACTCTACCCCACTGTTTTTTATGGTGGGGTCCTCTTGAGCTTTGGATCTAATTCATTTTTTGGATCATGCCCTAATATGATTTCTGCAAATGGATGGACAATATAGATACAAAACATACATCATGGTGTGGCCCACAGAACTTGGTGATGTCACTTTAGTGGGAGTCTCGCCACTCAACCTGTGGCTAGCTAATCCGCATCCTTGTGTGCGAAGGATGTGGATTTCCTGTAAAAGGCTTTCCCAAGAAGTTCCTGGGCAAGGATGCTGAGTGGGGTTTATCGAGATGTTTGTGAGAAATTCACCCCGTTAATTTGCTTTGAGAGATAATTTTAGGTTATAGGACAAAAAACTATATGTATCCAAAACTTAATTGGGTCACACGAAAGGAAATAGTGAGGATTTAATGTGAATCTTTGAAGCATTCTTAGGGTAATAAAATTTGTGTTTCAGGCAATTTTTTTGATATTTTCACTTCATCCTAATGTTAATGACATTATAAACGGTTTGTATGGCATATGAACTTCAAGATGGGGCCTAGTAAGGTTTCAACAGTAGGAATTTCTTTTCCCAAATTTCCCTTATGTGTGACCAACTTGAGTTTTGAATTCACCTCATTTTTTATCAAATTTCTTCAAATGAGCTCTTAAAATGGATTGACGTGGTGGATTTCTCACAAACATCTACATGGCCCCACCCAATATCCTTACGCAGGAACTTCTCGTGTGTGAAGGGAGCGTGGATTAGATACTGTCCAAATCGTTACTGAAGTGACGTCACCAGGCTTTGTGGACCCTACCATGATGCTTGTATTGTATCCACACTTTGTATATCCATTTGGAAAGATAGTTTTATGACATGAGAAATATAATGAGATGCATCTTAAGTTCAAGTGGACCCTACCATAGAAAACAGTGGGGACAGTGACATCCACCGTTCAAAACTTCTTAAGGGACATAGAAGTTTCTGATCAAACTTATATATATATATATATATATATATATATATATAGGGAAAAGGTACTATGCGCTCGAGCTGATGGGAATGTCCCATGAGGTCGAGCTGTGTGGGCCCTATCGTGATGCGTTTCGAACATCTACCCCATCAGTCAGATGCACCATTCCATCGTGGGCGTAGGTCTCAAAAATCAAGTCAATCCGTGACTTGTGTGGGTTACACCACATACAGAAGTTGAGAGGGGTCGTGCACCATTAAAATATTCATAATCATTTTTTGGGCCCACCGAAATGTAGTTTGCAAATCCAGCCCATCCATTATGTGTGTCTCATTTGGATGAGGGTTTCAGACACATGCAAATTTCAGGTGAGCCCCACCAAGTGCTTTTATATGTTTTTGGCATGTCTTCACATGATTTTAGATGGTATGGCCCACCTGAGTTCCGTATATGGCTGATTTTTGGGATATCCCATAATTTAAAGGGGACCCATCAAATGCACGGTGTTGATGGTCGACATGCATCACAATGGAGCCCACACAGCTCAACCTCATGGGATGTTATCATGAGGTCGAGTGCATAGGACCTTTTCCCATATATATATATATATATATATATATATATATATATATATATATATATATATATATATATATATATATATATATATCACTTCATCTATCTTTATGTTAACTTATGAATAGGTTAAATTTAAAAAATACATCATGGTAGGCCTTATAAATGTTTCAACCGTGGGTGTGATTGATCCCACGGTTTTTTGTGATGGGTCCACTTTAACTTTAGATTTATATCATTCTTTTTCTCATGCCATAAAATCATTCCTATAAATGGTTGGATGGTATGGATACAACACACCCATCATGCTGGGTCTATAAATCTTGGTAACTTCACTTCAATAGCGATTAGTGACTTTGTCATATCTAATCCGCGGGGAGCAGGGGTTTTCCTGACAGGCACGCGCAGAAACTTCTTGCGAAAGATGGCGTGTTCCAGTAAAAACATGCCATTCGCATGAATGACGTGGCACGATTTACATCCTGTTAACGGAGACTCCGTTAACGGTGAGACTCGAGCACGTACATGTGTGTCTCTTCAATTTCTCTTAACCGCGAAAGCATTTGGCCGTAAAGTGCACTCACCGTACATGTGGAAGGGAATAAACGTGATTAAGATCAAACTGTTGCTCTATGTGATCCCAAGGGGCAGATTCCATGCATCCAACATTAGCCAAATGTGATGATCATATGGCCTACAACCTATACATGCAATATAAACCATTCATCAAGTTCTCTTTACACCGTTTACGAAATTCAATCCCCTTTACGGAATACCTAGGAAGAGACTTGCCAGTAATCCATCATTAACCTCAAGCAATATCAGGCCCACTGTGATGTTTGTGTTATATCCACTCCATCTATTCGTTTTTAACTAATTCTAATACACAAGCATATAAAAAAAGAGAGGAATCCAAAACTGAGGTGGGCCACACCATAAGAAACCGTAGGAATAAAAACGCCCACCATCAAAGTCTTTTTAGGGCCCACCGTAATGTTTATATGCCACATGCTCCAAAATGGCATGTAGATATTGCCTACTTGAGTTTCAGATCTCACTCATACTCTGTCTTGCAGCGTAGTGGCCCAAACACTAGGTAAGCTCCACGGAGCTTGTGATTGCACTGGAAGAATCCAAGTGACCCTGGGTTAAAGGCATCGTACACACGCCTGCCTTGTTACACGTACAAGGCCAGCTCCATCAGCATTTTCTTTCTCTATCTCATTGATGGTGTGTGGTCTACGCCCACATGGATATCATGCTCGCGAATCCTGTCACTAGAATCCTGTGTGAGCAATCGCGAAATGTTTTTATAAAGTCACTTAGTCCATCCCTTTTTCGAGCTCATCTCAGGACATGCAACCAAAAATAAAGTATATCCAAAACTTAAATGGGCCACATGAGAGGAAACAATGAAGATTTAGCAACCACTGTTAAAACATTTAAATGGGCCACAAAAGTTTTGTAAAGTTTAACTTCTTAATGTTTTCACTTCAGCTGAGTAAAAATGACATTATAATCAGTTTGGATGGAATATAATCATCACGGTGGAGCCTAAGAATGTTTCTACCGAAAGCACTCCTTTCCCCACCGTTTCATCTCTTACTGACCATGTGTGCAAGATACGAACTCATTCATCAAGATATGAACTCATACGGACCACTTGAGTTTTGGATGGTTATTTTTTGTAGCATCTCCTAAAATGAGCTCGAAAAACCAGATGGACAGTTGAACTTCTCATTTGGATATTGATATGAATGGAAAGCATTTTGGCCATTAAATGTTCTTCAAATACTATTATCTTCTTGGCCATTAACCAAAAAATATCCACAATAGACAACTTTAACAATTTGTTCTAGCCTATGAATCAATAGCTTGCATTCAACTTGATTCGAGAGTTGAGTTCGGGTTATCAATGAGAAAAATGCTGAATAGATTGTTCGCTTTTATGAAAGAGGCCAAAATGGTGCCTTGAAGACGCAACTATTGAGTAAGTTAATGTGGCTCATTTGTGCAGGATCTTGCACATACATGGTCCCATGTTAATGTCAGCACTTGATGAATGAGTTCATATCTTGCACACATGGTCCCATGTTAATGACCGCACTTGATAAATGAGTTCATATCTTGCACACATGGTCACATGTTGGCACATGTGACAAAAGAACTTCCTTTTTTACATGTGCAGGGTCTATTATAAGGGCTCAGTGTTGCGTGTGCTAGTTGCATCAATTTGGTGGTATTGTTCATATGTTTTCATCACTACAAAAAAAGCGCCGCTAAATACAAAAAAGCGCTGCTGTTAAGTTTTAGCGGCGCTTGTCGGCGCTAGACAAGCGCCGCTAAATAGGAGTCTCGATAAAGGCTATGGCGGCGCTAGTCTATTTTTAGCGGCATTTGTCTGAGCGCCGCTATCTCATGCCGTTATGGCGCTCATTTGGGTTTCCGGCGTTTTGGTGACAGCGGTATTTCTGACAAAAGTGCCGGTAGAGATACAAGAAGCGCCGCCAATTCCGGTTGGAAACACTTTTTCACAAAAAAGCGCCGCTAAAAGTCCTTTATAGATTTAAAATGCCACAATAGGCCAATAATTCAATTGAAAACCCTACAGTTTTTTTAATATTTAAACCATTAAAAATGATACAATACAATTAAAACTGAATATTAAATAAAATTTATATTACTTCATAATAAAAAAAAATAACATTTATTACAATAAATTAAAAATGGTCTTGAATAAAAAAATAAAAAGAAATCCTCTATATGGTCTACTCGTGGCACCAAAAGGCTGAAGTGCTTGTAAGTCTAAATTCAGGCACAATTGATTAAAATCCTACACACAAGGAATAATAAAAAAAAAAGAGTCAAAAAGTAGCATTCAACAAACTGATGCATGGAATATAATCAATCATTTGATCCTATCCTTAAAAAGTCAAAAACTATCAAGGCGACAAATGTTGCAACTTGAATTCCATTACATCTATTAGCCCTACATTGATGCATTTATGGCCACAATAACAAATGTATAGAGCTCAAACGAGGACTTTGGGCTCATCCTATGAATTTTCAATTGTTTAATGGTTGTGCAGAGTTAGATGGATCCATCGGCGCATTGTACACTATGCTAAGTTAATATACATAGATACAAACATGCATAAGCTCATTTTATGAGGAAAATATAGGCTTATCTTGTAAATCATGAGATATATTGTCATAATCACATCATCCACAAATTCAAGGGATATATTTACCTATAAAGTATTTCTGCAGAGGTAGCTTTCAGGCATAACAACTTTGGAATCCGAATTATATTTGGCAGCTTGGATTTTGGGCCCTAAAGAGAGGAGGGAGCAGTTATGAAAGTTGGAGAGGATTGAAAATTGGGAATGTTGGACCCCACCTTTTCCCTTGGATCATAGGGTCCTTCAGAGGAGGATTTTCAATCTAGGATTTTGGGGATGCCAAAGATGATTTGGATTGAAAGTACTGGATTTCAATTCTTAACTGCCCAAAAATTCTATGTACCAAACAACCCTTAAAGTTAGTTTTAGCATACCTTGGAATCTTGATTCTAAGCGTTTTCTCTTAGATTTGTCGAGGCTTGTGAACTTTCCTCTGCAATGAGATAAATAAATTTTTACGGTTACTCTGAGATATATATGTGCATACCAAAGACACCCCTTAAAATTTGAAGTTAGAATACCAACACATCCTTCTGGATCTGAGACTCAATGCTCTGCAGCTGCAAATGTATTCTGTCAACAACAGATGCCAGTACCTCAGAGCTTTTCTTGCCCGTCTGTGACTTCATCTTGTTTTTAAATCTTTCTAAAACCAAAGCAAACTGAGCAATGGCCGTGCCACACCAAACAAAATCAGCCCATGAGAGCATCAAACCATTAATATTTTTATTTGACAATAAATAAACCAAATATCTTGTGGTAGAGGATAAAACAACAGGGAGCTGATCCACTGCATCTGGAAGGATATGCCTGCATAATGGCACATGTGCTAGATGATCTGCACCACGCACCCTGTCAGTTACACCATTGATTTGTGACTAAAAGCAATTTGAATTGATTGGACCTAACCATCCAATTAATGGATCTTTTCTCGCAGAATGAGAACCATTGCCTACAATTGTCTTATAGTGTCCATGCCACCGATTAAAAGGTTAGGATTATCCAAACACTAATTTTTGGAGTATGGCCCAGTCACTATTTGACCTACCAAATGAGCGGTTTTGATCTAGTCCATGGCATGTGTGTACCAATGATCTGGAGGCACAACACCTCCCATGGATTTGGTTCTAGAGCATCAAGTTGCAGAAGAAAACAGAATGCTAACATTTGTTGCAGCTTGTGCGATAAATTTGTTGACATACAGTTATTGAAGTATTCTATCCTCTTTATTTGGGTTTGTACAAGTGGGCCTATGGTTCAGAGAAAATAACATAGCTGTCTTTAAATAAAAGTTTACAGAACAGTCGTATAAACTCCATTAAAAGCACACATTATACCAGCAAATGAATAGCCAGAAAGTGAATGGGACATTCGATGTCCCAACCTGACTCCTGTATTCTAAATAATTTCTGACAACTTATCTGGCATTAAGCAACATTCTCACCACATTTTTCATGATGGGCCTTGCATCTGGTGAGGCACTAACACAACACAAAGCAACCTTCAGTACTGAGAGCATCTAACTGAGAACCACAAGTGATGTCTTGCTGATACTAGAATCAAGAATCTGCTCCCACGCATCATTCTGCACCGAATTACTCAGCACCCACTTGGCTAATTCAGTTTCTCCACTGACTGATGGTTTTTCGGTCAGTAATTCAAGTAAGATGACCCCAAAACTGTAGACATTACCAGGCATAGTCACCCTCATTGTGTAAGCATACTCTGCAACCAGGAACCAACCACCTTAACATCAATGCATATGCTCAAATTGGAAACTCATGTATGCAAAGGTAAGAGTTGCTTGAGAAACCATTAACAGAAAAAAGAAGAGAAAGAAGAACAAAGCTAAGAGTTTCTGATAATAAAAAAAAAGCTCTTTTTGGTGATTCTTTTAGTGGAAGTGATGTCAATTGCTTCCTGCAATTTACCAATTCTATGCATCTGTTCTCTATTGTGATAATACACATCAGTTTTCATTATCTTTGAGCATTAGAATTAGAACTGTAGTGTATTGGCTTAGGTTCGTCTTACAATTTGATATTGAGGATGGACATTTTTTGGATCAGAGTAGTTTCTGTAGTACAGAACAGATGAAACAAGTTGTACCTATATAAGTTCAGGATGTTCAGAACAGAAATGAGCAGCATCAACATTAAAGTAGTAATGAGCTTGGTTTGAGCCAGGCCACGCCTGGCCCAAACATTGATCAAATTTCAATTTCCCACGATGAATGCCCCCAATCCATCCCTTGATCAGGTGGGCGACACATGCAAATAAACGAACATATAGAAAAATGAAAACCAAGATCTTCATGCAAGATGCATATGTTGCCTAACTGATGATTGGAATGGAATATATGCAGAATACAACACATGTACACATGAAGTCGGGCTGGGTCATGCTAAAATGGCCTAAAACCTAAGCGCAGCCCGAAGATTGATCGGGCTATAAGCTAATAGGTCTAAGCTCAGTTCACTCAGGAGGTTCACCAGACCAAGTGGGCCACCCAGCCTGTTGCCTACCCCTAACCGGCATATGTTTAACACATTATAAAACTGTCGAACATACGAGAGAGAAGATCGATACAGGTAGGTCCTGCTATTCTGTAGTTATACATTAGTCTACAGATAGTCTAGTCTTAGGTTTGAATCTATTCATGCTATCGAAATAAAGAAGAAACATATCAGAGCTAAGTAGTCATCTTCCTTTTCCCAGCAACTAGATGAAAAAAGTGGTAAAGTATAGCTTCTCACCTGGAGGAATGTACCCCACAGAACCAGCAATGGTAGAAAGGCTTGCAGTGATCTTCGAAGGATCAATGACTTTGAAAAGCTCGACGTCTGCTATCTACGGCTCGTTCATTGACTTTAATAGGATGGTCTTTGTTGATAGCTCGAGTAAGAAAACTGGGTCGATGCATCCATGCAGAAAAGCCAGACCCTAGGCCACTCCCAGCGCGATGCTGTAGCGACATGGCCAATCGAGAACATCTCCCAGTTTTTTGTGAAGAAAATCAAAGAGGGTTCCCTTGTGGGCATGTTCGTAGAACAGGTAATCACTATCAGCTGTCAAAACATATGCCAGAGGAGCCATAACTCTTGAACTACTCAAACCCCATATGATCCCCCAACTCCTGTCTGAACCTTTCATGGCTTCCCAACTGAAATATATTGTCGCTCCAGTCGAGCTTCTTGACAGAATAGCTCATTCCACAAGGCATAATGGCCTTGTAGTAGGTTGAGAACCCACTCTTTAGGAAGATGTTGGTTGGGTTGCTGATAGCTTCCATGGCTCTGGTGAAGTTGATGCTGGAACAATGGTTGCTGTCTCTAGTTATTAGATGTCTGTCGAGAACACGTTGGTGATCCTCCCCTGACTGTAAATTTTCATCATCGATACGATTAGACCGTCTCAGAATCAAAACACAGATCACTGCCACAGCCCCTAAACCAAGAATAGCACCTGTAACTGCCACTACAATTAGCAAAGACACTAATCCCAGAAATCCATAGCTGGTATACCAAAAGCTTTCATGAACAGAATTAAAAATAAAAAATAAAAAATTAATGAATTTGAATTTATGACATTGATGAGGTCATCTGTGTGTATAGACTTCTCAATTGGCTTCAGGAATCTGTCCCACCATTTTATTCTATCCCAGCTAGATAAACCAACAATGTTTTAGACTACGAAAATGAGAAGAACTCACTTTCTAGCAGGAATTGTCAAAAAACAATATGATCATTGTGAACCACGACAAGCCATACAATCTCAATATCAAACAAATGCTTAACTTGAACTGTCTAAAATAGGTATTTCTAGGACCTTTGGCCAGAGGTAGAGGCTTGTAACCTGTTCTTTGATAAATTTCTGTGACAGAAGATTATTACAAAAACAGTTAGTTTAAGACACTTCTAAAGTATTGTGCTTTCACTTGCTATGTTTGTAGGACCTTAAAATAAAATTAAATGATGTGCAAGATTTCTCAACAGTGCAGTATAGGAAACTGCCTACCTCCCCAACACCCCAATCAAGACCAAAAAATATAGTTGTTCCTAATTGATGAATTTGGTGTAGTGATACCTTGTAAAGAGAAGGTAAACTACGCATTAGTTTGATGCATATGCAAAGGCCAATAACTGTAGCCATACTACAATAACATGACTTTGCTCATCTCACCTCAACTACATCTTCTGTAAGCACTTTCAATTCCTCAAGAGAATAAGGATGTTATGAATCTTTGATATCTCTAAACATGATTTAAGATTGTTATGGAAAAACATTCTCATCCCACAAACATTACATACATGCATAGTCAGGCAGATAGACATAGACAAGGCTCTATAACTCAACCAATAACTGAAGCCTAAATGATGGAAAGTTGCATTTAGATGACTAAAGCATAACATCCAGATACCTTTGCTTTATAAGTAAAAGGGAAGTTCAGTACCTTTGCATTTTCAACAAAGACAAAGTCCTGATAGCAGGACTCCATCTGCAAGTGCGGGTTCCACAAAACAGCATCTGTCCAGCTGCAAAAGTAAGATACACCTTTAAAAAATAATATAGAATAATAGCTGCAGGAATATCTACAAACAATGAGGCCAAAACCAAGCCAATGCATCAAAGGACAGTCACAGATCACGCACTTTTCTTGACGGAAATTTTATCACCAAGTCCATTGTCAAGGTGTAGCTCATTAGGTGCATCAAGGTAAATGTAGTCCACAAATCCAGGAAAAGTGATCACCTCCCTGAATTGCAATTAAACTGGTCAGAACCTAGAAACAGTTCCACTAAATACATTCTGTAAGATGTGGCATAAAATGTTTAGTGTGGAAACTTTGAAAATTTCCCAGTGAAACCATGCGTTGGCAAGCATTTATATTTCTATTACATTTGGATGATTTACACCTAAGATAAGATACATGTGAGATGAAAAACAGACCTCTCTTCCTTCCCCTCCAACGGATTAGAAGGGTCAGGATCCTTGTTCAATGTCTTGCACCCTTTCAGACCTTTCACTGAAGCCCCTGTAACTGAAGCCTGCAGAATTATCAAGGCACCATTTAAATCTGCCAGCAAATACTGCATCTCAAACTGTTACAAGATGAGGTAATTAAAAGACAAGGAGTCGAGCACATAGTTCAACTGAATGGTGCTTAGTGTCACGACCTTGAGGTCACGGGCTCGATCCAGCTTACCTTAAAACAATAACAAGAATAACAGAAGATAATCTTATTTGTGGGAGAAGAATTTATGATTCTTACTCAAAAATAAGTGTGCAATGCACTTCTAAAAGAGAGAGAAGGGCTTTTTGTCTGTATTTGTGATTATAAATTTCGTTGAAGGCTCTTAGAATTTAGCGTGACCTGCAAGAGTTCACACCAGGTCAATAACAAGACGTGACCTGAAAGATCATCTTACTAATGATGATTAATCTTAATAGAAAATATAATGAGAAAAGGGACCATACCTGTTGCATGGGACCAGGTCCAAACTGAGGGAAACAATGGGGGATGCCTCCACTAATTCCATGCACGAAATTCATTAGAATTACAGTTTAATAATTACAAGAATTTGATAATACCAGAAGTAGAAAGAAAGGAGCCATCTAACAAACAGGTTGTGTTCAGAAATTAGTTGCCATTCTCAAAATTTTCAAACCCATCAAAGAATCCAAAATAATAATAATAATAATAAAATCTCTAAAATTCAGACTCAGTCCTACTTCAAATATTAGATTTCTCAAGATAACAGAATCATACAGCAAAAATTACCTAAATAATCCTGAAAAAAATGGAGCAAGAACACCCAAAACAAGATATACATAAACAACACATACAATAATCTCTACAAAATTCCAATTCCTTCCCAAAATCATGCGGAAAGGGGCCAGAAAGGCCAGAATAAATACTTTAAAGCCATACATGACACTGCAAGTCATTGAACTTGACTCTACAAAAGACAGGGGAAAAAACCATGTTTTCTGCTAACTATAAATACAGATTAATGGGCAACAAAATATTCTGGATAATCTCCTTTCAATATTACATCTGCTCAGCATCAAAACATATGCACTCATGCTTCAAATTCAAAGTGTTCAACAAATAGATTTTCAAGAACCCATCATAATTTTGAAGATTCACAGGCTCTCAAGCGTCAATATAACATGATTTAAAATGCAGTGTACTGCAAGAAGCAACATGAACAAGCAATACAAGAAAAGAATGATGAGCAACAATCCCATATCAAATGTCATTGCGCTCTCTGTAGACGTGACTAAAGTTGACAGCAGTTATCTTCATACGTAAATTTCATTGCTGCATATTTTTTAAATTATACCGAACCTGTTCGGAAGGACCATTTGAAGCCTTTCTGAATCCCATGACTAACTTTCCCTCTGGATCTATCCGACTGAAGGTTACTAAAGAAACAAAATGGATTGTTAGACCTACTTAAACAGAGGTCATAAAGTATTTGTAAGCAGCAAGCACATGATAAAAATGGTAAGAAAAGAAAACATATGAAAGGTAAAGAAATGAAATAGGCCAAAAACGGAATTGAAATACCCAATCTTTGCCTCTTGCATCCTGAACTTTTAGAGGCGGTCCTTCAGGCTGAGAAATTGTTCTTTTTGAAGGTGTGTCCAAATAAAGATATGTATTCCCCTTCTCTCCCACCACAAGATGACCCCTACCATTTATCAAGAAAGTCCCATTAGAGATGGCCCACATGGCACAAATCTCACTATAAAAAAAAAAATCCTGTGAAAAAACTTTTGAACTTACATTAGAGAGACATGAAAAAAAATCTAGAAATAATTACACAACTTCAAGAATTTTATCATGGCAACTATGCATATATTTTTCAACTTCAAGAAATGTTTATGACAACTTGTTCTAGATATAAAAATCTAGAACAAATTTAGAGATGAGATCACGTAGAAGCTACCTGATGCAAAATCATGGCAATTATGCATATATTTTTCATCTTCGAGGGGGGCAAAACACTGAATGCATTCGACTGTTGTAGGAGGATGTCTCCATATGCCCAATAAACTGCAACAGTATTTGGTATAGTTAATAAGTATACGTACAACACCGCAAATATATACACATACTTGTATTTGTTACGCTTCCACATGGCTTCCATTAATTCACTCCAACAATGCAAGAGCCGGTGCTATGTCACTGAATATGACCATGCAAGTATGCAGAATGTAATGATACAACGAAAAAGGAGCATTGAAAAATCTAGAAATGTAATACTAACACGGCGATTTGGCTTCCGAATGTGAAAAGAATGTTTGTGGCTCCAGTAAAGAAATCCACCATGTTTTCGGGTCCTCGATGCTTCACATTTGTGATCTAAAAGTTCGTAACGACATTCTTTTGTGAATTCAAATGCACCCATATTGCTCGTCCAGTCATCAGGTAGGTCACCCAAGTAAGTTGGCATGGACCATTGGCAGTTTTCTTCAGCCTCCACCATTTATATGTGTATAGCCCACCTGATGTGTGGCTTCAGATTTCGGCACATGTGACCAAGTGGGACAGATCTCATGTTTATAAAATCAAGATGCTTGCCAATTAGAATACATAAATGATGATGGTTGATGGTATCACCTGACCATGCTGAATAGCAGCTACCGTCATGTAGGCCGAAGTAATGCTGGTTGTCACAATGCCCAGAAATGAAGCAACACAAAAATTGTGAACGGAAGGCAAAAGGACTGTTGGAATTGCAAGAGCCCCAAACAAATAAAGCCATTGCCACTTGTTCCAGTTTGAATTCATGTAGTAGACATGGTTGCATCAACAGGTAAGAGTATCTTAAGATTTTCAATTTACTGTTGTAATAGAGGAACTTACAATATTTCTACATGAAAAATGTTAATGAAGTTAAGAGTTTGGGAAAAAAATGCTCAACGTTGTTACAACGATATTTTTGAAATATTTACAGATTTTAGGGATCTGTCCAAGTGGGGATGCTACTTAATCAATACTAATCCTGATCTTGAATTTGGTAGGCCCCATGCCTTCCATGTTGGATTCGCCGCCCTAAAGTGTCGCTTTCTTCTAGTAATTACATTTATGAGGAGGAAAGCAACACTTTAACAGAGTGAATATGGCGTGGAGGGCACGAGGCCCGCTAAAATCAAGATTAGACTTAACCTTGATCATGTGATGTTCCCCACCCAAACATTTTTATCTTGATATTATCTCCATATTAACTCAAAAAAACTATAGAAATTTGTTATATAAATATATATTTAATTTACATTTAGATATTTTTAAATATTTTTATTCTCAACAAGATTTTTCCAATAATATTTCGAGAAAAACCTCAAAACTTGGTTTTTCCAATAATATTTCGAGAAAAACCACAAAACTCAAAAATCGAGATTTTTCGTGGGCACACAAATAAATCAACACCAATTGGCACATAAGGAGCGTAATTTGGAGTTGGATGTTTTTGTTTATCTCTGCAAGACATATGTTTGAGATTCTGTTCTTATGAATAGACAACGCCAAGCTCAAATAGAACTATATGTAATGTTCTGTCTACCAGTCTGACAAATATCACTGAGATATTGAATATCTCACAACCATATTGTGAGAAATTCACTAAATGATATTATCATGAGATTTTCAAGATCTCAGCAGAGTTTCAAATATCATGTTTTATCACGATATTAACTCGAAAAATGGTACATTAAGAATTTCGTTATATAAATATATATTTATTTAATAATATGGAATAAATATTTTTAAATATTTTATTTTTGGTGAGATTTTCCCAATAATATCCCAAGAAAACCTCGAAATTTAAAAATCTCCAAAGAAATTTTGAAGCTAAGAAATTGCTAAAAATGAGATTTGTCACTATGGTACATAGCATATGGTAAAGTGGAAATGACATGACTCGTTGAGCAAGTCAATAAACATGCCTGAAATAGTGCTCGCCATGAAGCTTAAAACTTGAAGGTTCGAGAACAGACCAGCATCCTGCAGTTGGCTTCTCCCCTATTGAAGATGGAACCAGAAGTCCTGCTCTGGGACGAAATAAGAATTTCTTTGAGGCACCTGTGTGGATACAGTGTTTATGTAAAGTACCAAAAAAATTATTACCAATATAAAACATATGAAGGAATAATACATATCAAATCATAAATGATTCTGAAGCCATCACGGTGCCAATTAAAAACTTCACATTAGTTTGAGATTCTAATGTAGAAGGATTCTGATGTATAGTACAATGGACATATAATCAGCTTGAAAAGGATTGTTGGCTGCATCACAGAGAAGCAGAAACCAAACAGTTTCATACTCATAGGTTAGGTCATTATACAAAGTATTCCGACATAATGCAACAACAACCAAATCAATTGGGAGACTAGATATTCAGTCTGAAAAAATGGTATTGAACTTATAGAAAAAAATAAATATCAAGAAGACAAGTGCTTTTGCAGGTGTTGTTAAGCTTAAGCAAGGCTACACGATTGCGATGTAAGCTAACACAAATGAGATGAAGCATAACTTCTTTCGATGTGAGTATCGAAATATGAATTTTCACATGCATGCATCACAATTTCGGTCACAGGCTAACTTAAAAAATAAAAAAGAACTGAATTTTAACAATTTGGGGTTGGTCACACAAGTTTAGGATATCATCGAGCGGCTACTTTACCTGGAACATCCTATGAGTTGCAAAACACACACAAAAGCCAGAGCAGTCATGTTGAATGCAAGAACCAAATTACCGAGCGTCTTTCCAGCAACTATGCTGATCACCTCATGATACTGAACAGAATAAATATCAAAATGAAGAATAAGTTACAATAATCTCACATGCACAAAGGTATAACTCATGTAGCAAAAGAAGAACAACATTCAGATGCAGGTTTTAATTTGCTGGTCATTGATAGAAAAACATCATAAGTCTATCATTCGATATGTTTGCTCCACGGCTCAAATAGTAAAACTATTAAAAATTGGATTGGCTCGTGTTTTGTTCAATAAGTCATATAAATAAAGAAAACTAGAAGGTAGTGTTTAATTATGTCCTCTAATGAAGAAGATGATTTTGATCAGCTCATGGGATATCAGATTGTTTTACTGTCTTTCAAACAGTAGACTCTTGAAACATTTTTTTTTCTCGTGGGAAAAATGACAGAACCTCTTATATCCCCTTCATAATTTAGGGTTTTTTCTGGCTATGTTTTTTAGGAGTCCTATGACATGATTTTCTTATCTATACTAAGCAGAAGAATTTGTAGTATAGAAGTCATTTGGTTTACGGGTTTTCCACAATGGAAACTCCATTTCTATGTATTTCTTCATTTCCTGTGCTATTTTTGCTATATCTTTCAACTGCATACAACATGTCTGTTCCCACAAATTCTAGTTGGAATACCCTAAGACATTCATGTTTGGGAACAAAATGTTGAATATAGTAGCTGCGACTGAAAATAATCAAGCTGTCCTAGTTGGTGTTCCCTTGGGGTCCGTTTGGATAGGTGTACCCTAAAAAATTAGGATTAAGTGTAATCGTGATTTTGGTGGCCCCCATGCCCTCCATGTCAGATTCGCTGCACCAAAGATGCTTTTTTCCTCCACTTGCAATTATGGAAGTTCAAAAATAAAAAACTAAGCCCACCAAAAATTGCAATTTTAGCAAAAAAAAATGTGCTGCTCTAGTGCAGCAAGTCCTACATGGTCGGCATGTGGCACTATTGCCTGCCAAAATCAGGATTAGGTTTAATCCCCATTTTACAAAATCCCTGGCCCAAACGGACCATAAATTGAATATTAGGATAAGGAACACCATCACTGAAGCTACATGCCTACTACATTAAAATTCTATTTTATCTGATACTTCATTATGTCTGGGTAACTCTATCGCAAATAAAGTGCACATGGTCGATGTTTTCTAATAATGCCATGTCGACAAATTCTAACCACTGATTGTGGATACTTGTTGAAATAGTACAGTTAGATCTTTTCATTTTTAACCTCCAATGAATGTCCATCAATCATATAGTCAGCGAATCAAATAAGTGTAATTTTTTTTTTTTAGTCATAGGTTGTACAGGTTTGAAGGTAAAAGCAGAAGTCCTTTTGATTGATCATCATAAAAATCTCTTACAAATAACACAATTTATTTTTGCACTCAAAATCGTAGCCAACCTTGTCCATGTTAGGAAGTTAAATTTAGCCAAGTGAACTTCCAAACAAGTGACCAGCTTCAATAAGAAGAATCAATTTACTCTAGGCACTTTCAAAGTTAAAACAGCTTGACCAGATTTAGATTGTGACAGGAAGCTTTTAAAAATACAAAGAAATGGCAGTTCTCTAAACAAGTTCTGGGCTGAAAATTACCATGAGTGCAAGCAAAATTCTGTAATCCTTTGTCAGCTCAAACAGAAGTAGCACTGATGTCAAGGGAAATATAAATCTATATGCACGTACTCATGGCAACAAACAAAAAATCGCATGGATGAATGTCCGTTTAGAGTCAACCAAACAAGAACTAGAAAATATTACCAGAGCGTAGGCCTGTGGCTGGGCAACAACAACA
Source organism: Magnolia kwangsiensis (assembly GCA_037074715.1). NCBI lineage: Eukaryota > Viridiplantae > Streptophyta > Magnoliopsida > Magnoliales > Magnoliaceae > Magnolia > Magnolia kwangsiensis. The sequence goes on from CM073573.1 coordinate 37,396,910, forward strand.
TTTTCTGGGATGGCTGAATTGATGATTTCTGCAGCCGAACCCCCAAATACGGCAAGTAGCACCGATCATCAAGCTTGGGGCATAAAGAGCACCCACAAGCCCAGATTCCCTGCAAAGAGCAGTCGCCACAACTTTGGCCCCCACCAATTGAGTCAACAGCCAAATTCCAGGTGCTGAAGCACTCTTCCCCATGCGTAGGATTTCATCCACATTTGTAAAGCCCCAGTACAGTATCCCTGGGTACCTCAGAGCTATAATACCAGCTCCTAGACCACCTAAAGCTTGCAAGCTGACCATTGAATGATTATAACTGCTCGATGTGGTAATCTTTGTGCAACATTCATCCATGGTTCAAGCAACCAGACTTATTTATTGTATTAGTATATAAGTGAGAAATGGATCGGCCTGCATGGAATGCTAGTATAATGAAAACAACGGTAATTCGGGCCAAGCAGTGTACTCCTTAAAATTCAAATGTAGATGTATGGTTCTTGAGTGATTATGACCAGACCATGCAAAGATAAAACAAATTATTTGATATGCAACTTAGCTAAAACATTCAGAATAACTGAAAGGGGTCTTGGTTGAAGCATTTCTTCAAATGGTTAACGTGCATATTTCAAACCAGATAAGAGACTTGAAAAACACACTAAAAATTCAGCAAAACTGAAAAGAGCAATTCAAACCTCCAATTGGAAATTAGAAGCCCCAAATTTCGTAACCAAATAAGATTTTATATTAAAAAAAAAAAGAGAGAGAACAAAAGAAAACAAAAACTAAAAATTCAGAGAAAAAGAGAATAAATGGTTATTTTAAAAAACCCAACTACATTACCGAAAATCATTGCAAAATTCAGAGAATAGATCTGCACACATTCAAATCAGTCCTTTCATTTGGGTTTTAGGAATCCCAGCCACAAATCGAGGCTTCATCAAAACATATTGAATGGGGAAGGAGATGAAGAGACATGAAGCCCTAGGGCTTTATGTGAAAATGGAATATCCAATAGCATACCTATATTAAAGCAAGGATAAATGAAAATATTGCAACTAGCTAAGAGGGAGGGAGGGATTCTCTATAACCTCTTGCTACACTAGCTCATCTCTATAATCTCTTATGAATCAGATCAACACCATCAACAACCCTGATTCGAGAATCTGCAGATGTAATAAGCACTTCTAAATTAGGGATTCGACCATGCAAATCCCTAAAAATGGATTCGACAATGCAAATCCCAAAAAATGGATTCGACAACGCAAATCCCAAATTAGGGATTTGTATTCAACAAAGCATATTCCTAATCAAGTATTCTAAATTTCAGAAAGCAACACCAAGAAGAGAAAAGCATTACATCATACCTGAGAATCTGAGATTTACCAGTAGTAGAAGACCGAACTGCAGCAGAGTGTAGAAAATAGATCCAAAACCCTAAGAAACAATAGAGTAGCAGATCTAGGCAGGTTGCTGCAGCTGGAGAGATCCCAAAGCAGTCGTGAGAGAGAAAGAGGAGAGAGAGAAGGAGAGAGTCGTGGAGTTGCAAAGAGAGAGAGAGACGGGTAGGAAATAGGAGAGAGTCGTGGAGTTGCAGAAAGAGAGAGAGAGAGAGAGAGAGAGAGAGAGAGAGAGAGAGAGAGAGAGAGATGGTAGGAAATAGGAAACAGTCAGCGGCCAGTTGTTTTTTTTTTTTTTTTTTATATGGCACGATATCTGTCGTTCGGTCTTACATAGCGCCGATAAACAGGTAGCGCAAGTGCCGTTTATACCCATTTTTGTTGTAGTGCATTCGAATAATTGTTCACCATTTTTTTCAACAGTCACACAGCTATAGAGTGAAACGATAATGGGCTCATATCGTACACACGTTGTCACACATTAGTGCATGTGACAAAAAGAGCCCCCTTATTTACATGTGCACAAGGGCTAACTACGAGGGTTCGGTGTTAAAAGTGCTAGTTGCATCAATCTGGTGGTGTTATTTCACATCTAATTTTCACAACATGTGTTAAATGGGCCACTCATCAGGGTAGCACATCAGATATTCTTCACTCAGTTATCTTTGTATAGAAACTGATCAAGGTTCTAATACAAGATTAAAGTGTTAAACATAACAACCCAATAATTCAAATAGGATTTGAAAGAGTTCCATATCTCAATGATTCAAATACCATTAATCACATCAACAAACAAGAAAAAAAACAGAACAGAGCAATGGCTTTCATGAAATTAACCAAGCCCACAACATACTCAAAAGAACCATAACATACACCTACCAAGTGAGTGACAACTAAATTTTCCTTTGTTTTTTTCCCTTTCCTCTATTCCCCTTCTTGTATAACATTCTTTACACACAAAAAATAGTCTACACGTCTATTCAGGCAGGCTATACAAAAATAAAAGGAAACATACCTATTATATGGAAGAGAAGTAAACAAAAATAACATAAACAAACAAAATAAGACAATAAGCGAGAGGTCTAACCACTTAGACAGCCCCCACAAAACTGCCACACAAACTATCAGTCTAACCAACATTGAGCAAACTCGAACACACCAAAAAAATACCACCTCTGAACTAAAGTGGAATATCCTTACAAACCCCAGCACAAGATCAATAGTAATCTCCACATCTTACAGCAAGAAATGATGGAAAAGGGCTATCCTCGCATTCAACAAATCCAACATGCACAAAAGGTGGGTAGACTTGCATCCAACAAAAAGACCCCACACATCCATAGTACAATATCTCATGTTCTGCGTCTAAGAAATCCCCCTATACATTCATAGCACAAAACAACTATTTTGCCCTTCAAATAGCAATGCAGCTAATATTGACATCTAACCCGCGGCCCTCCAAACTGCAATATAATTAACAACTCAATATGTAATTACTAGAATGCTGAACAAAAACAAATCCATTCACATTAGTCAAAATAACAAAACAACAAAATCACAGTTCATGAGCACATATTGTGAGAACCACATATGATATATTTTAGTTTTAAAAAATCTCAAATTTACTTGAGATCTGATGTTTAAGGAATTTTGCTGGTATATGTTAATATTAGGTTGATGGTACCCATAATAAGGCTTGGGCTCTAGTGGCTAACATGGAGTGTATGTAGTGACATGGGTGTGTACTAACAAATTAACCCCCCTCCCCCCCCCCCGCCCCCCCCAAAAAAAAAGAAGCTTGGGCTCTAGTCATTTTAGCCAGACCCAATTTATATGTGCACATGTTAGTTAGATGATTATTCAACTAAAAGCCTATTCGATGATACTTACCGTTGTGGGGAAAATCGAACTAGTCCCTCACACCAGAAGAGTGAAGTTATCTACAAGTGTCATCACTCCGAGTTGGGGTGACCGAGGTCCGAGCAGAAGGACAGTTGACACGAGCAATTCCTTTAGCTCAGAGACGAGCTGCCGAGCTGAGCCGTCAGAGTACGGAGCCTGGTGAGAGAGGACTTGCCTTGCCAGGAATGTTTACAACATGGGTAAGGAACCCGTGAGGAAGGAGCTCGGGTTTTGCCCTGAGCTCCACAACATCCCTACTTGACCAGGTCGATTACTGCCAGAGGCGGTACGAGAAATCCAGAGCGAATCTTGCCCCAAATCTAGAAAAGAAGGATCCCGCCTGATCTCGGCCAAGGATCACTCCGATAGATTCGGGCTCAACCGAATATCACTTCGGGAAATCCGGCATAGGAATCCCGTCAGGATGGAACTCTCTAGAGGAGCACATTAAGAGACAGAGGTTCAGAACCTTCTCCGAGACCCTACATGTACGACTACTCTAAACCAGAAGAGGGAGAGAAAAAGGTGACATCTAAACCCTAGTCTACACCTTTGAGATCATCATCTACAATCCTAGCTTAGGCATCGGAGGGTCCAGAGCCGGCCACCGCCACCCCCACCCCCACTGCTGCTCATATTTCCTCTGGCTTTTGCAGGTCCATCGGAGGGCGTAGTTCTACATCGATCTCAGCTATTGGCCAGAATTCGGCAACAACACTTACCAACTAGATAATAGACAAAAGGGTACTTTCTAAACTAAGTTCCCAACTTTCACTCTTTTTTATTTTCCATCCTAACTTTCACATGTCTTGCACTCAAGGGTGGTAATGGGCGGGGTAACCGCCCAACCCGACAAGCCTGGCCCATCATTGGGCAGGGCTTGGGCTTGCATGCATGGATTGATCAACTTTTGGGTCAGGCCTGGGCTCTAGTCATTTTAGCCTGACCCAACTTTATATGTGCAGGTGTTATCCTACAAAGATGTCATACCAATCCTCGTTTTGGCAACCAATCCATATTGAATGTACACAATTAGTTTCATTCCCCTAAAATGTCTATTCCTTTAAGCACACGTGATGTGACCCACTTGATCAATGGATAGATTAGGAATATTAAAACTGAGAAATAGGGATTTTAACAATTTTTGGGCAGGGCTGGGGCCCAGGCCCAAACAATTTTTGGCTCAGGCTTGGGCCCCGAACTGCTGTGTTAGGCCCATGGCCAGGCTTGGGCCAGGGTATTAAGTGCCAGACCAGGCCCAGGCCTAGCCTGGTCCCGCCCAATGCCACCCCTACTTGCACTCCACAAATACGCAGTTTACTAGTAGGCATCTTCCATGCAAAGCTCCAACTCACTTCAGTTCAGCATCTTCTCCATTGTGATTGCCTTTAATTAAATTGACTGCATTTGGATGCACAAGTGAGTTGCATTATCAGGCATTCAGTTTAATCAAGAGTAAACAAATAAAAATAGTGCTGTTTCCTCTCCATATTGATGAAGTAGCCCTCAAATCACAGTTCAGTCTTTCACGTCCAACTTGAAAATAACATAACTGTGACTGCGAAGGAAATTATTTGGGCAGTTCCACTTTATTAGTCATACATGCAGTATAATTAGGGAGTTATGGAGAAATTGCACTCTATTCGGTTTTTTTTTTCCTTGAAAGGTGCACTCTATTCTTTTTGAGTTTCTATAAACACAAATTGTTTAATATACTAGGGTTATGGCATGTGCAGTGCAAATGGTTTGGGGAGGGGGGTAGAGAGAGAGAGAGTTTCCTACACGTAGAGATTGAGAGAGAAGGTTTCAACTGTGGGCAACCCATGCCCACCTTTTCCAGTGCTGTGACCTACTCGAGCTTTAGATCCACCTTCCTTTTTGGGCAGACGTCCCAAAATGAGATGGCACAACAGATATATGGTGTGGATGTTGCAAATTCATCATATCGTGAGCCTTTGCTGCATGGGCTCCCTAACGTTACATCTTCGGTGTGGACTCCATACAGAGAAGAAACAAAGTGGGTGAAGGCTACTCCCAGGATGGATTTGGAAGGACAAAATTACCCTCATGTTCAAGTGCTACTCTGATGAAAAACCCAAGGTTTCTTCCCTCCCCGCTGATAATGACATGGGCAAACACGTTCAAAAGCTACTTGACTTATATAGCATAGATTTTAGAAACATTTACCAAATAAATTCATTTTAAAAACTTTAATATAAAAACAACTTAAATATTAAAAATTCATTAAAACACCTGCAGCTCATGAAAACTTTCGCAAAAAGACACCCTTATGACTCCCCCATTATGTTCTCTGTTAACTTTGATGTGTAATGACGAATGTACCCCTGGGAGCTATTTCCATTTATACAAATCAGAACCAAAGTACTAAATCCTCTACAACACCCGACTGTGCTTGTAGGGCCATCATACTATATATGTAAAATCCACTCCATTCATCAGATTCTATCCTCAGATTCTAGGATATGGAGGGGAAAAAAATGAGTGAGTTCCACAACTCAGGTGGGCCACACCACAAGGAACAATGGGGATGGGATGCCAACCATACGTTTGTGTCTTGGGCAACCATGGTGTGTATATTTCGTCAGACCCATTAATTAGGTGCAGTCACCGGGATGAAGTGAAAATACACAAATTGTCAGCCTGAACCAAATATCAGGCGGACCACATCGTGTGAACTTAAAGGCTATAGGAGCAGTTTTACATTGTTACCATCGGTGTGACCCATTAGTCTTTATCAGCCTTAGTTTTTTAGTACAGTTCAAATTGAGGTTCTCACCTAGTGGATGGAGTGGATTTACATATAAAACATGGTAGCCTCATAGAGCTTGGGTGTTTCAAGCAGCTGTTTCAGACTATTCCGCTCCATACAAATCAGAAAATCACACTAAAAAATCACGAGAAAATGACCACTGTAGACAAAACCTTTTACCCAGCGGTTTTTATCGAGGAATACAAACTTAAGTTACCAAATTAGACTAGCACGTGCGGACAGCGACTTTGAGGACGGAACTACCCCTCCTTTTTACTGCCGTTGCTTTATCTCTCCCTCACTTCTCTCGCTCCTTTTTTTTTTTTAAGAGGACGAAAACTCCACCGCTACATCTGTTGGTTGGATCGCACCACGCTCTAGCTGGATCCCACCCTCTCTATTCATCAACATTAGGGATGTACACGAACCGAGCTAGGTCGGTTAGCTCGCTCGACTCGAGTTGAAAAAGCTTTATTCAACTCGGTTCAAAGCTAAGTTCAAGCTGAGTGGAGCTGATTTTTTAAGCTCAAAATGAGTTCGAGCAAGCCTCAGCTCGACTCAACTTGGACAGAATCCAGCTCGAATCGGACCAGTTCAATGAATCGGTTACTCTGCCATTGATGTTGCTCGCCAACTGTCTGATAAAATGACTCAACGAAATGTGGCCGGTGGCAAGGAAAGTATGTATATGAAACAAATACCTTTTTTCTCTTTGTTTTTCTTGGTTTTTATGTTGCTTAGAAGGTATTTGATAAAATACTTATAAAACAATTGCATTTGTTTGTAAAATAGTGAGATTTTGAAGTTGCAACTCAGGTGTTTGTAAAAATGCCTCAATGGCGAACTCGGCTTAAGCCACTGACTAAACCAAGCTGAGATGGAAAGTCAGGCTCAAGGACCGAGCCGAGCCGAGTTCGAGCTGAGGTCAGCCAGTGGCCAAGCCAAGTCGACATGAGGCCAGCTTTACTCGGTTTGACTCGATGTACACCCCTAATTAACATTATCTCGTTTTTCCTGAAAATGTTCCCTCCACGGAAGACAGTACGCATGACAGGTATGATATACATTTACCTAAACGGCGTAAATTTTTTGTGGGCCATTGAAATGCCAAATGAAGCTCCCATCTTGGTTTTCGATTCATCCATGCGAAAATCATCCTATGAACATGATGGATTACAAGTAAAACATCATTGTAGGGGCATAACAAGGTTTCCATGGTGGAAACACTATTTCCTGTGGTGTGATCCACTTGATATTTCAATATGCCACCATTTTGGGCTGAAACCCTTGCTTTAGATGGAAAAATGGATGAACGTCATGGATAGTCCACATACATTCAAGGTGGGCCCAACTCAATATTTTTATTTTTTTAATTTTTTTAATATTTTACTATTAATTTTTTAAAAAAAGTTTTTTTAGGTTAGCTTGTTAGTACACACCCATGTCAATACACACACTCCACCCCCGGTAGGAATCGATACCAGGACCTCAAGTGTTGACATGAGGTATCTCTACTCAGTTTGCCAATTGAGCTATGGATCTGGGTGTGCCCAACTTAGTTAACTCAGCACTATAAGTGCGTACTAAAAACTTTATGAACCGCTCGGTCAATTTCATTAGTTGCTCGATCAAATTCACCAAAGAGAATTTCATGTAAATCTCGGTCAATTTCATTAACTGATCGGTCAAATTCAACAAAGCAAATTGTTAGGCTAAGTCAATTACATTTAAAGTTCATTCCAATTCATGTTAGCCTCATCCAATTTCAAGCTTGCCTCGCTCAAATTGATGTTTCTCTTGCTCAATTTCTTGGTTGCCTCGTTGAATTTTTTCGTTGCCTTGCTCAACTCCTAGGTTCCCTCGCTCAATTTCTAGGTTCCCTTGCTCAATCCTCGCTCCAATTTCTACGTCGCCTCGCTCAATTTCTAGCTTCCCTCGCTCAATTCCTAAGTTGCCTCGCTCCAATTTCGATGTTCCCTCGCTCAAATCCTAGGTTGTCTCGCTCAATTTCTAGCTTCTTCGCTCAATTCGTATGTTGCATTTCTAGGTTCTGTCACGTCCCAAACTCGGAAACCGGGCTCACAAAATTTTCGATCGCCGAATCCTTCGCTGATAGCCTCCGTAGAACCCCATTCTTGGCTCCTAGCTCCCATTCGGCAGGTTCCGATCCTGGGATGCTACGAGGAAGTTTTTCAACGTCAGTTTAATTCGTAATAAGCATAACCAATGGCATAACCCACAAACAACAACCAAGTACTCCATTACATTTTCACTATGATCAAAAACTTTACAAGTACAATGAGCATAAAGAGAAATACAATGGTAAAGAACAAAAACTCCAAAACGCTCTGCAACGTGCTCCTGCCTCAGCGCTGCTGTGATCCAACGTCACCTGCACGCAACGGTCGTGCATAAGCTTACAGAAAGCTTAGAGGGCGGTGAAAGTGTGTGCACAAGGTAGTAATATGAGCATGCAGCGTCAGAGTAATGCAGAATATGCAGATGGATCTATAATATCATGAGTCGTACCAAGGCTTATGCGATGCAAGACATGAATGGTATCGGCCATCCCAAGGCCATGCGATGTGTAATGTAACTCAAGCATACAGATCCTCATCTATGTCCATACATCAATACAGCTCAAATATGGGATATCATCGGGGTTTAGTACACTCTAAACCAGATTACCGCCACATCGCGCGCACTAAGGTAAGTGGAAGAGACATCACTATCCGTCTGCCAATATCGGGCGCAACCCGTCGATAGCGGACCCATTCCTCGAGCTGGTCAAACTCAGCCTAGCATTGCCCCCTACTCTCGGGCAGGTAAGGCCATACCCCCTTCCAACCGACCACGACACAGTGGAAAGCGTAACCGTCTGGTAATCGGCACTCAACGCTCATCTACCCACTCGGTTTAGACGTTGGAGCAACCTCTTGGTACCATAAGGGTTTAGGGACTTTCACCCAGGGATATCTATAGTACCCCATGTAAAATAAGATTTTCGATATCCAATCCTGCCAACCACGATACATCTGGGGAAGTTACGACCCCGATGTCGCTAGGGCGTACAATATCTATGTCATACAAATGCGATATGCATGATTCACGCTATCCAGTCATGCATCAAATCCTGCACATATCGTGCGCTCATCTAGGGTAACACCGCCTAACCGAAAGCCCATAAACAACCTACCCGAAGGCAAATGCTTTGATCAGACAACTCTCACGTCAAGCATACATATGATGCGTATGATCATGAGTCATGGAACTGTACTAAACACGTTATAATAAAATGAACTATCTTACAATGCAGATGGACATGGATGGCCTATACACAATAAGTACGGGCCCGTAATGTGGACATCCAACCAACATTACACTCGCAATGTAGACGTCAAACCAACATTGCTCCCAAGGCACGATCTTTGCAAACATCAGTACTTAGTCTGTAATGGATTTACACATTGTAATGGACCGTAGGTTGTTCCCATTGGACCTTACATATATATCAAATGGGCCATATCTTATGGGCCTTTTATTCATCAGATGGGCCACACCAATGGGTCTTACGTGCATTGCAATGGGTCAAAACCCGTGGGCCTTGGATTGCATCAATTGGGCTTAGTCTCATGAGTCTAATATGTGACCAATGGGCCATACCAATTGGGCCCCACATGTAGATCAAGTGGGCCTCCACCCATAGACCTAACATGAGTCAAATGGGCCTAACCCCTAGGCCTTAATCAAATAAAATGGGCCTAACTCATGGGTCTCAATTAAATCCAATGAGCCTAATCCCATGGACCCTTTTTATAATCAAATGAGTTTAGTCCCATGGGCCTTACAATATATCAAATGGCCTAGTCTCATGGCCTTAGAACATACCAATTGGGCCTAAACCCATAGGCCTTAAATATCAAGTGAGCCTAAGCCCATTCGCTTTACATATCAAGTGGGCCCAAGTTCTTAGGCCTTAAATGAATCAAATGGGTCTAGCCCATAAGCATTTCATAAATCAAATGGGCCTAGCGCATAGGCCTTTTATAATTCAAATGGGCCTAGCCCATAGGCCTGTTATAAATCAAATGGGCCTAACCCATATGTGAGTGGCCCTCCCAACTAATAACTCATGCTTTAAAATGATCTCAGAAAAGTGGATGGACGGTCTGAATGCATCATGGCGGGTCCCACTGTCCAGTGGACAGTGCGGATGGAACACGTACAACACAAAGGGCCCCACCGTCCGCTGGACGGTGGAGGCCACACATGCACAAGGTGGGTGCCACCGTCCACCTGGACGGTGGACCTAACACATACTTCATTGTGGGTCCCATGTGGGGCCCACCATAACGTTTATGTTGCATCCAAACGGTTCACAGGGTCACACGGACCCTGATAAATAGGAAAAACAAATTTTACTATGATCCGAAACTTCTGTGGCCCATAAAAGGGTATCAATGGAAGACGTTCATTCACACTATTTCCCATGATGTGGGCCACCTGAGCGTTGGATCAGGCTGTATTTTGGAGGGGGCCCACCTCATGAACGGCGTAGATGAGACATATACATCATGGTGGGGCCCACGGCAGCAGCCGTGGGTGCCCGCTCGACCGCCCACTGCACGCTGACGCTGCTGCTACAGCTCTTGTCAGAAGCAGTGAGGCAAGGCCTCTTGTAATTTTTGGAAAAAATGATTTTTCGGGGGTTTTTCGAGTGTGGGGTCCACTTTACAGGAATCCACCCCGGCCATTGCATTCAGTGGCTCGCAACAGGCGAAACGAGTCCAGAGTTTGAATTTTTTTGTGATTAGAAAATGAAATAAAATCAGAAAAGGATCCTTGGAGGGTAATGATGCATTCTTCGATGCTATGGCCCGCCAGATCTTCCAATCAGCCCCAAACTTCTACCCAACGGCTAAAATATTGTGGGTAAGAGGATGGACGGCTTGGATCGGATATCTACATCAAGGTGGGGCCTAAGCAAGTGGACCACCAAAAGCTTCTTTTCTTCTTTCTTTCACTTTCTCTCTTTTTTTTTTTTTTGAAACGTCCAGCGTCCCAAACGCTGGACGGTTTTGGTTTCTAAAAAGAATACGATGTGGTGGGCCCTGATGAAGTGGGCCACCACTGATAGGTGACGTAGGTACAACGTATATGGTGGGCCCCACTTGAATAAAAACTTACACAAAATAAATCTCAAGGTGGGATCCATTCAAGTGGGCCACACAATCCTATTGCATAAAAAATAAAATAAAATAAAATAAAATAAATAAAAGAGAGAGAGAGACATGGAGAGTGGGACACGCCTTGTGATGGAGGGCTCCGCCACTATAAGCCCTCCCTTGAATGAAATCATACAATAAACGGATCCCTTTGAACATGGGACCATCAAAAATGTAAATCAACGGTGGAGATCCATTCCCCACCGATATGGACGGTCTAGATGACCTTTCTAAATGAAATAAACATCATGATGAGGTCCATGGAGAATGGCCCCATCATGGAATGATCATGATGATCCAAGTGGTCCATCAGCCACATATTAGGGTCCTAAGTGAGATCCACACCATGGATCGGTGGGCCTCACTTAGCCCATCATAAAAATAAGAAAAACTATCTTATAGAGGCACCCACCGTCCGATCTTCTTGCTCCTATGGGTTCCTTGGCACCTTAGCTTCAACTTCAATGGATGAGATGAAGAATGAAGGGTTGAGATGAGAGATTTTGGGATGAAGAGGTGGGCCACTTGGAGCTTAGGAGAGTTTGGAAAACTCCATACGTATGGAGCTCTTTGTTACTTGGGGTTGAGATGAGAAAATGAGAAAGAGAGAGAGTGATGTAGAGAGAGATGGATGGATGGATGAATGATGGTTGTGTAAGAAAGTATTGACTTTTGAGGCTTTTGTGTAAGAGAGGTATGGGAGGTGTAAGAAAAGCTTGACTTTTGTGGCTTTTTGTGTAAGAGAGGTATGGTTTTGGGAGACTTTTGTGGTTGCCTGGGAAAAGGGAATAAAGTGATGTGTACTTGACATGTGATGGCTTGATGGATTGATTGATTGATGAGGTTGATGTGATTGATGTGACACATCGTAGAGATTTCCTTGGGTTTCGCAACGCACAGCGTTTTCTCGCACCGAACGTTGGCCCACAACTCTTGACCAGGGTATCGCCTTGGAGCGCGAGTCGCGGCATCGGAACCTCAACGACGGCGCGGTCGCTATGGTATTGGTCTCGGGTTGAGTCGACTCGGGTTGTCTGCACATGAATCAGGGTCGCGCGGCGATATCAGTTAATGGTCGAAAGTTGCCGAAATTCGACCGGTAAGACCGCGGAAGTCTACGGAAAGGTACGGACCAAGATACGGGTCTTACAGCTCTCTCCTCCTTATAAAAATTTCATCCTCGAAATTTACACAAGCATCGCAACTAAGCATTACTCATGAAGAAGAAGCGACATAACATCATCATATAGAATCAGGGACAGCATACAAGATACAATACATGATCAATCATCAAAGAGATGAGGATAACGCTCTCGAATCTCATCCTCACGCTCCCAAGAAGTCTCCTCTACTGAATGGTGATCCCACTGCACCTTCACCAATGGAATGACCTTTGTTCTGAGGACCTGCTCCTTCCGATCAAGGATACGGACTGGCTGCTCAATGTAAGAAGCGTCCTCACGAACCTCCAACGGCTACCAATCAATAACGGGAACTATGTCTGACCTACACTTCCTCAACATGGAGATGTGAAAAATGTCGTGGACGCCAGACAACTGTGATGGCAAGGCAAGCTGATAGGTCACGGTGCCAACGCGCCCAGTGATCTCAAAAGGTCGTATGAATCTCGGGACAAGCTTGCCCTTCGCTTCAAATCGAACTACGCCCTTCATGGGTGAGACCTTAAGATACACACGGTCCCCTACATCAAACTCCAAGGGACGATGCCGACGATCAGCAGAACTCTTCTGTCGGCTCTGAGCTGTGCGCATCCTCTGCCTGATAATTTCAATAGCCTCTGAAGTCTCCTGCACAATCTAGGGACCTAGGAGACGACGCTCTCCAACCTCGGTCCAACAACTCGGTGATCTGCATGGTCTGCCATATAGTGCCTCAAAAGGAGTCATGTCGATGGTCGCCTGATAGCTGTTATTGTATGCGAACTCAGCCAATCGCAGATGCTCATCCCAGCTACCCCCGAAATCAATCGCACAAGCCCGAAGCATATCCTCAAGGATCTGGTTGACCCTCTCGGTCTGGCCATCGGTCTGCAGATGGTACGCGGTGCTGAGCTATAAATCAGTCCCCATCGCACGCTGGAAGCTCCCCCAAAACTGAGACGTGAACCTCAAGTCTCGGTCAGAAACGATGGAGACTGGAACGCCATGCAGTCTCACAACCTCCTCAATAAATAATCTCGCAAGCCGGTCCATAGACCAAGTGGCACGCATCGCAAGGAAATGTGCCGACTTCGTCAAACGATCCACAATAACCCAAATGGCGTCATGACCGCGCTGAGTCTACGACAAACCCATAATGAAATCAGTCGACACGTGCTCCCACTTCCACATCGGGACGCTCAACGGTTGCAAAAGATCATGAGGTCTCTGATGATCGGCCTTGACATGCTGGCACGTGTCATACTCGGCCACAAAACTGCGATCTGGCGCTTCATCCCCGCCCAAAAATATTGTCGCTTCATGTCACGGTACATCTTCGTCGAGCCCGGGTGGATAGAAAACCGCGATCGATGTGCCTCGGTCATAAGATCTCTGCGTAACTCTGGAATATCTGGGACACATAATCGGCCTCTAAAACGAAGTCCACCGTCTGTACCAATCTGCCAATCAGCCTGACCCTCGGATGTAGCCTCAACCATGTAACTCTGCAACGACTCATCAGCCTGCTGAGCCTTGATCACCCTAGCGACAAGAGAGGGTTGAATCGACAAGCTCGATAACTGTACAATGGAAGACTGCAGGCGGAACTCAAAGTCATACGCTGCAATATCCTCAAGCATCCGCCACTCTTGGATCATCATATGCGCCACTAGGCCTCGTGGCTGACGGCTGAGGGCATCTGCCACCACGTTCGCCTTACCCGGCTGGTACTGGAGATCAAAATCATAGTCCTTCAGGAGCTCCATCCAGCGCCTCTGTCTCATATTCAACTCAAACTGTGAGAAGAGGTACTTCAAGCTCTTGTGATCAGAGAAGAGCTCGAACCTAACCCCGTAAAGGTAGTGCCTCCACACCTTCAGTGCGAAGACAACTGCAGCCAGCTCTAAGTCATGCGTAGGATAGTTCAGCTCATGGACCTTGAGCTGACGAGAAGCAAAGGCCACTGGTCTCCTATGCTGCATCAGGACAGCACCCAAACCGATATGCGAGGCATCAGTGAACACAATAAATCCGTCACTCCCAGAGGAAAGAGTGAGGACAGGAGCGGACGTCAAACGGTCCTTCAACTCCATAAATGCTCGCTCACAGGCGTCACTCCAAATAAACTCTACGCCCTTCCGGGTCAACCTGGTCAGCGGGCTGCAATACGAGAAAAACCCTCAATGAAACGTCGGTAATAACTCACTAAGCCAAGGAAACTATGGATCTCTATCGCAGTCGTGGGCTGGCCCTACTGACGCACTACCTCGACCTTCGAGGGGTCCACTGCGACACCCTCCCTCGTCACCACGTGACCGACGAACTTCACCTCCTCCTGCCAAAACTCACACTTCTCCAGCTTCGCATAAAGCTGGTGTGCGCGGAGGGTCTGCAAGGTAATCTCCAAGTGCTGCTCATGCTCCTCATGGGTCCTCGAGTAGATCAGAATATCGTCGATGAAGACTACAACAAACTGATCCAGATATGGGCAGAAGACCTCGTTCATCAGCTGCATGAAGACCGCGGGTGCATTGGTCAGTTCGAAGGACATGACCTGAAACTCAAAATGACCGTAACGCGTCTTGAATGTTGTCTTCGGAATGTCCTCATCTCGAATCCGAATCTGATGATAACCGGAACGCAGGTCGATCTTCGAAAAGAACTGTGCACCCTGCAGCTTGTCAAATAAATCATCAATTCTAGGGAGCGGGTACTTGTTCTTGATCGTGACTTTGTTGAGCTCGCGGTAGTCAACGCAGAGCCTCAACGAGCTATCCTTCTTCTTCACGAAGAGTACCGGCGCTCCCCACGGCGAACTGCTCCGACGGATAAAACCCAACTCTCGCAACTCGTCCAACTGCTTCTGCAATTCCCGTAACTCTAACAGTGCCATACGATACGGGGCCTTCGAAATAAGCACGGTACCGGGCACGAGATCAATCTGGAACTCGATGAGTCGACGAGGCGGTAATCCTGGAATCTCCTGAAATACATCGGGAAAATCACAAACTACGGACAAATGGTTGATGCAGGCGGCAACAGGTTCCTCTATGGCGCAGGACATCAAACAAGACAACTGCTCTCCTCTGGCCTCTGCAACGAACTGAAATTATGGCATACCGGGTATACAGAACGTGATGGTCTTCGCGGCGCAGTCCAATATAGCATAGTACTCGGCGAGCCAATCCATGCCCAGGATGACGTCGAACTCAGACATCGGCAAAACGAACAGGTCGGCAGGCAGAAAGGTATCCCCAACTAGAATGGGACAAGAAGAATAAAATCGTCCCAACACTGCAGTCCTCCCCAAAGGAGTCGATACCGATAGACTCTCACCAGCAGACTCCAATGGTAAGCCAGCCGATCGGCAGAAGCTCTCAGCCACAAAAGAATGCGATGCACCAGAATCAAACAACACTCGTGCAATGCATGCAGAAACTGGAAGTATACCCTCAAAGACTCCTCCGGATGTCTGCGGATCCTGCTGAGCTGCATAGAATCTAGACTGAGTTGGCTGGGGAGGTGCCTGTCCCCTCTAAACGTGTTGCTTCTGATGTTGGGGTCGCTGAGGCGGTCGAAACTGCCGCCTCTGCTGCTGTGGCCTATGAGGCCGGTGACGATGCTGATGCTTCTGCTGAGGTGGCCTCGGTGGTGGAGGCTGCTGTCGCTGCTACTGTGGAGGTCTCTGCTGCTGCGGTGGAGGCTGCTGGGGAGCCCTCTGCTGCTGTGGACCTCTCTGCTGCTGCTGGGGGCTGGGACACTCTCATGAACGGTGTTCTATCGCACCACACCTAAAGCAAGTGCCGGTGAACTGCCTCTGAGGTGGTGGTGGAGGTGCTGCTGGTGCTGATGGTGCTCGAAAAGCTGGACGACCTGTATGCCTCTGCTGTTGTGGTCGACGCTGCTGGGAATCACTGGAAGAAGCCTGCCTCTTCCGGTTTCTCCTCTGACCACGATCAGATTGAGACCCGGCCCACTCAGTTTCATAAATCTGAGCTCTCCGCACTACTGCCTGGAAAGTAGGGAGCTCATGCCTAATAACACGACCTCGAAGGCCGTAACGTAAGCCATGCTCGAAACGGCGGGCCTTCGGTCCCTCGTCATCAACCATATACGGTGCGAATCTCTATAGTGCCACAAAACGGGCCGCGTATATGGTCGGAAAAGTACTGCTCCTCGAATCGGTCAACAAAGTCCTCCCATGTCCAGACATAATTAGGTCCGGTAACACGGGTAACAGAGGTCCACCAATGCTTGGCCTCACCCTGGAAGAGAAATACTGCTAACCGGACGCGCTGCTCGATCATACATGACATGGTGTCAAAAATCTTCTCCACATCGGAGCGCCATCTTTCCGCTGCGGTCGGATCTGGCTCGCCCTGGAAACGTGGGGGATCAAACCGTCTGAACTCACAAAGTAAGGCGCTCGCGCGCTCCTGCTCTGCCTGAGCTGGTAAAACAACTGGGTGCCTGCCCTGTCCCTGGAGTGCGGCTGTCACAGCCTGTAACATCTGTTGTAACTGAGAGGCACTCACAGTCACAGTCGGCTCCGCATCGGCCTAAGGTGGAGGAATGTTATCCTCAGGGAAGGAAGCAGGGATCTCTGAGGGTGGAACGGGAGACGCAGGTGGTAAAGCTGGAGCCTCCGGTGGTGAAGCAGAATCCTCAGGTAGTGGTGCGGGAGTCGATTGGGTAACTCTCCCAGACGCCATGTCATACAGGAAAGAGCGAAGGCGCCTATCAACTTCAAAACTCTCGAAGGTACGCACGTTAACAGTCTGTATTGGAAGGTCGCGAAGCTATCTGAACTTCGGGACTTAGTCATTCCATACTCATAGCAGACATGTAATGTTGTTCTCGGTTATTCCCAAGTTATGCTCTGATACCAACTTCTGTCACGCCCCAAACTTGGAAACCGGGCTCACAAAATTTTCGATCGCCGAATCCGGTGCCGATAGCTTCCGTAGAACCCCATTCTCGGCTCCTAGCTCCCATTCGCCAGGTTCCGATCCTAGGATGCTACGAGGAGGATTTTCAACGTCAGTTTGATTCGTAATAAGCATAGGTTGTTCCCATTGGACCTTACATAGTCTGTAATGGATTTATAAGGCACGATCTTTGTAAACATCAGTACTTAGTCTGTAATGGATTTACACATTGTAATGGACCGTAAGTTGTTCCCATTGGACCTTACATATATATTAAATAGGCCATATCTTATGGGCCTTTTATTCATCAAATGGGCCATATAGAAGGGCCACACCAATGGGTCTTACGTGCATTGCAATGGGTCAAAATCCGTGGGCCTTGGATTGCATCAATTGGGCTTAGTCTCATGAGTCTAATATGTGACCAATAGGCCACACCAATTAGGCCCCACATGTAGATCAAGTGGGCCTCCACCCATAGACTTAACATGAGTCAAATGGGCCTAAACCCCTAGGCCTTAATCAAATAAAATGGGCCTAACTCATGGGTCTCAATTAAATCCAATGGGCCTAATCCCATGGACCCTTTTTATAATCAAATGGGTTTAGTCCCATGGGCCTTACAATATATCAAATGGCCTAGTCTCATGGCCTTAAAACATATCAATTGAGCCTAAACCCATAGGCCTTAAATATCAAGTGAGCCTAAGCCCATACGCTTTACATATCAAGTGGGCCCAAGTTCTTAGGCCTTAAATGAATCAAATGGGCCTAGCCCATAAGCATTTCATAAATCAAATGGGCCTAGCCCATAGGCCTTTTATAATTCAAATGGGCCTAGCCCATAGGCCTGTTACAAATCAAATGGGCCTAACCCATATGTGAGTGGCCCACCCAACTAATAACTCATGCTTTAAAATGATCTCAGAAAAGTGGATGGACAGTCTGAATGCATCATGGCGGGTCCCACTGTCCAGTGGACAGTGCGGATAGAACACGTACATCACAAAGGGCCTCACCGTCCGCTGGACGGTGGAGGCCACACATGCACAAGGTGGGTGCCACCGTCCACCTGGACGGTGGACCTAACACATACATCATTGTGGGTCCCATGTGGGGCCCACCATAACGTTTATGTTGCATCCAAACGGTTCACAGGGTCACACGGACCCTGATAAATAGGAAAAATAAATTTCACTATGATCCGAAACTTCTGTGGCCCATAAAAGGGTATCAATGGAAGACGTTCATTCACACTATTTCCCATGATGTGGGCCACCTGAGCGTTGGATCAGGCTGTATTTTGGAGGGGGACCACCTCATGAACGGCGTAGATGAGACATATACATCATGGTGGGGCCCACGGCAGTAGCCGTGGGTGCCCGCTCGACCGCCCACTGCACGCTGACGCTGCTGCTGCAGCTCTTGTCAGAAGCAGTGAGGCAAGGCCTCTTGTAATTTTTGGAAAAAAAGATTTTTCGGGGGTTTTTCGAGTGTGGGGTCCGCTTTACAGAAATCCACCCCGGCCATTGCATTCAGTGGCTCGCAACAGGCGAAACGAGTCCAGAGTTCGAATTTTTTTGTGATTAGAAAATGAAATAAAATCAGAAAAGGATCCTTGGAGGGTAATGATGCATTCTTCGATGCTATGGCCCGCCAGATCTTCCAATCAGCCCCAAACTTCTACCCAACGGCTAAAATATTGTGGGTAAGAGGATGGACGGCTTGGATCGGATATCTACATCAAGGTGGGGCCTAAGCAAGTGGACCACCAAAAGCTTCTTTTCTTCTTTCTTTCACTTTCTCTTTTTTTTTTTTTTTTGAAACGTCCAGCGTCCCAGACGCTGGACGGTTTTGATTTCTAAAAAGAATACAATGTGGTGGGCCCTGATGAAGTGGGTCACCACTGATGGGTGACGTAGGTACAACGTATATGGTGGGCCCCACTTGAATAAAAACTTGCACAAAATAAATCTCAAGGTGGGATCCATTCAAGTGGGCCACACAATCCTATTGCATAAAAAATAAAATAAAATTAAATTAAATTAAATAAAAGAAATAAAAGAGAGAGAGAGACATGGAGAGTGGGACACGCCTTGTGATGGAGGGCTCCGCCACTATAAACCCTTCCTTGAATGAAATCATACAATAAATGGATCCCTTTGAACTTGGGACCATCAAAAATGTAAATCAACAGTGGAGATCCATTCCCCACCGATATGGACGGTCTAGATAACCTTTCTAAATGAAATAAATATCATGATGGGGTCCATGGAGAATGGCCCCATCATGGAATGATCATGATGATCCAAGTGGTCCATCGACCACATATTAGGGTCCCAAGTGAGATCCACACCATGTATCAGTGGGCCTCACTTGGCCCATCATAAAAATAAGAAAAACTATCCTATAGAGGCACCCACCGTCCTATCTTCTTGCTCCTAGGGGTTCCTTGGCACCTTAGCTTCAACTTCAATGAATGAGATGAAGAATGGAGGGTTGAGATGAGAGATTTTGGGATGAAGAGGTGGGCCACTTGGAGCTTATGAGAGTTTAGAAAACTCCATATGTATGGAGCTCTTTGTTGCTTGGGGTTGAGATGAGAAAATAAGAAAGAGAGAGAGTGATATAGAGAGAGATGGATGAATGGATGAATGATGGTTGTGTAAGAAAGTATTGACTTTTGAGGCTTTTGTGTAAGGGAGGTATGGGAGGTGTAAGAAAAGCCTGACTTTTGTGGCTTTTTGTGTAAGAGAGGTATGATTTTGGGAGACTTTTGTGGTTGCTTGGGAAAAGAGAATAAAGTGATGTGTACTTGACATGTGATGGCTTGATGGATTGATTGATTGATGGGATTGATGTGATTGATGTGACACATTTCAGAGATTTCCTTGAATTTCGTAACGCGCGGCATTTTCTCGCACCAAACATTGGCCCACAACTCTTGACTAGGGTATCGCCTTGGCGCGAGAGTCGCGGCATCGGAACCGCAACGACGGCGCGGTCGCTATGGTATTGGTCTCGGGTTGAGTCGACTCGAGTTGTCGGCACATGAATCAGGGTCGCGCGTCGAATCGGTTAAGGGTCGAAAGTTGCCAGAATTCGACCGGTAAGACCACGGAAGTCTACGGAAAGGCACGGACCAAGATATGGGTCTTACAGGTTCCCTCGCACAATTTGTAGCTTCCCTCGTCTCGCTCAAATCTTAGGTTGCCTTACTGAATTTCTTAGTTCCCTTGCTTAATAACTAGAATTTCTTACTAAATTTCTACGTTGTCTCTCTCAATTCGTAGCTTCTTTCGCTCAATCCCTACGTTGTCTCGCTCAATTTCTAGGTCGCATCGCTCAAATCCTAGGTTGTCTCGCTCAATTTCTAGCTTCCTTCGCTAAAATCCTAGGATTCCTCGCTCAATTCCTACGTTGCCTCGCTCAATTCCTAGGTTGCCTCGCTCAATTTCTAGGTTCCCTCGCTCAATTTCTAGCTTTCCTCGCTCAAATCCTAGGTTACCTTGCTCAAATGCTAGGTTGCCTCGCTCAATTTCTAGCTTCCCTCGCTCAATTCTTAGGTTGCCTCGCTCAATTCTTAGGTTGCCTCACTCAATTTCTAGGTTCCCTCGCTCAATTTCTAGCTTTCCTCGCTCAAATGCTAGGTTGCCTCACTCAAATCCTAGGTTGCCTCGCTCAATGCAGGTTTTGTGAAGTGGTTTGTATCAATGGCTTCTTCTTTTTTTTTTCAAATCAATCATTTACTTTCCTTTTGTGCACTCATTTCTAAACTGATAGCCATTGATGCAGACCTATCACCACATGTAGGAGTAGTACTTGGGCTTCATGCACTCATTTATAGCCTGATTCATCAACTCATTTGTGTAACTGATTGACTTTTCCCTATTGCAACAGATCCTAGACTTTTGTAACTAATGCACATGCTTGTGAAGTGATGCAGATCGATGGATGGTTGTGAAGTGATTCATTGACTTGTTCTGTGATTGCAGTGATGGATTGTAGGTTTTTGTGAAGTGATGCACATTAATGGTTTTTTTTCCAAATCAATGCTTACTTTTCTTTCTTACACTCATTTGTAAACTGATTTATGCACTCATGTGAATTGGATTGTATCATGTGATTGCAACAGATCCTAATCTAATTTGTTAACTAATTCATAGACTAAACTCCAGACAAATCTGTGAACTGGAACTCATTTGTGAACTGAACTTGAACTAGAATATGGACTGTAGCTTGAACTGAACATTTTGTTGAAGTCCATACCATTGGAATTTCAGGTGGATGTTGCATGTGGGAGGATTGGAGCTGTATATTTCAGATTCAAGCATCTGGTACGTCTCTTGTCAAGAATGCACATGTGTAGTTATCATTGTGGTTATAGTTATTCATTATGTGACAGGTTTTCAGGTGAGATGAACGAGTTTCAAAAGAAAACAGTCTGCGATTTTGAGAAGCGATTCTCAATGCCATTTTATGTTTAAATGAATATTTCAGATTTAAGCATCTGGTACGTCTCTTGACTCAAGAATGCACATGATTGGAGTGGTCTGGCCATTTGGACAGACCGTGTTTATTATTTGCTCGAAATTGATGGAGTAGACCCGGATGTGCGTCGGAGCTATCCGGAAGAGCGGGGTTCCCTGGAAGGTGGGAACCGCTGTTATGACCATGATGAAGCTGTCCATTTCCTATGGACAACATTGGAAGGGCCTGGCCATTTGGACAGGCCGTGTTTATGTATTTGCTGAAAATTAATGGAGCAGACCCATATGTGCGTCGAAGCTATCCGGAAGAGTGGGGGTCCCTGGAAGGTGGGAACCGCTGTTATGACCATGATGAAGCTGTCCATTTTCTATGAACAGCATTGGAAGGGCCTGGCCATTTGGACAGGCCGTGTTTATGTATTTGCTCGAAATTAATGGAACAGACCCGAATGTGCGTCGAAGCTATCCAGAAGAGTGGGGGTCCTTGGAAGGTGGGAACCGCTGTTATAACCATGATGAAGCTATCCATTTACTATGGACGATATTGGAAGGGCCTAACCATTTGGACAGGCCATATTTATATTTGTATTTGTAGGTACCATACCCATAACCTAAACCCGAACTGATTCTCAAACCGAAAAACCTATAACCAAAACCAAAACCTATAACCTAAACCCAAACTCTCAAATCCCAAAACCTATAACCAAAACCAAAACCAAAACCTATGACTTAAACCCGAACCCATTCTCAAATCCCAAAACCTATCACTTAAATTAAAACCATAACCAAAACCTATGACCTAAACCCGAACCCATTCTAAAATTCCAAAACCTATCACCTAAATTAAAACCTATAACCTAAATCCGAACTCATTCTCAAATCCTAAAACCTAAAACCTAAACCTAAACCTTATCCTAAACTTATAACCTATAACCTAAACCAAAACCAAAACTAAAACCTATAACCTAAATCCAAACTCATTATCAAATCCTAAAACCTATAACCTAAACCAAAACCATAACCAAAACCTATAACTTAAACCCGAACCCATTCTCAAATCCAAAAACCTATAACATAAACCTAAACCTTATCCTAAACCTATAACCTATAACCTAAACCAAAACCTATAACCTAAACCAAAACCAAAATCAAAACCAAAACCTAAGACCTAAACCCGACCCATTCTCCAATCCCAAAACCTATAACCTAAACCGAAACCAAAACCTATGACCTAAACCCAAACCCATTCTCAAATCCCAAAACCTATGACCTAAACCTGAACCCATTCTCAAATCCTAAAACCTATAACCTAAACCAAAACCAAAACCTATGACCTAAACCCGAACCCGTTCTCGAATCCCAAAACCTATAACCTAAACCTAAACCTAAACCTATAACCTAAACCCGAACCCATTCTAAAATCCAAAACCTATAACCTATAACCAAAACCAAATCCAAAACCAAAACCTAAGACCTAAACCCGAACGGATTCTCAAATCCTAAAACCTATAACCTAAACCAAAACCATAACCAAAACCTATAACCTAAACCCGAACCCATTCTCAAATCCCAAAACCTATAACCTAAACCAAAACTAAAACCTATAACCTAAACCCGAACCCATTCTCAAATTCTAAAACCTGTAACCTAAACCCGAACCCATTCTCAAATCCCAAAACTCAAACCCAAACCTAAACCTAAACTCAAATCCCTAAACCAAAACCTATAACCTAAACCAAAACCAAAGCCTATAACCTAAATTCGAACTCATTCTCAAATCCCAAAACCTATAACCTAAACCTAAACCTAAACCCGAACTCATTCTAAAATCCAAAACCTATAACCTAAACCAAAACTAAAACCAAAACCTATAACCTAAACCCGAACCGATTCTCAAATCATAAAACCTATAACCAAAACCTATAACCTAAACCCGAACCCATTCTCAAATCCAAAAACCTATAACCTAAACCTAAACCTTATCCTAAACCTATAACCTATAACCTAAACTAAAACCAAAACCAAAACCTAAGACCTAAACCCGAACCCATTCTCAAATCCTAAAACCTATAACCTAAACCAAAACCATAACCAAAACCTATAACCTAAACCCGAACCCATTCTCAAATCTAAAAACCTATAACATAAACCTAAACCTTATCCTAAACCAAAACCTATAACCTAAACCAAAATCAAAACCAAAACCAAAACCTAAGACATAAACCCGACCCATTCTCCAATCCCAAAACCTATAACCTAAACCGAAACCAAAACCTATGACCTAAACCCAAACCCATTCTCAAATCCCAAAACTTATGACCTAAACCCGAACTCATTCTCAAATCCCAAAACCTATAACCTAAACCAAAACCAAAACCTATGACTTAAACCCGAACCCATTCTCAAATCCCAAAACCTATAACCTAAACCTAAACCTAAACCTATAACTTAAACCCGAACCTATTCTAAAATCCAAAACCTATAACCTATAACCTAAACCAAAACCAAAACCAAAACATAAGACCTAAACCTGAACCCATTCTCAAATTTTAAAACCTGTAACCTAAACCCGAACCCATTCTCAAATCCCAAAACCCAAACCCAAACCTAAACCTAAACCTAAAACCTAAACCTAAACTCAAATCCCTAAACCAAAACTTATAACCTAAACCAAAACCAAAACCAAAACCTATAACCTAAATCCGAACCCATTCTCAAATCCCAAAACCTATAACCTAAACCTAAACCTAAACCTATAACCTAAACCCGAACCCATTCTAAAATCCAAAACCTATAACAAAACCAAAACCCATAACCTAAACCCGAACCAATTCTCAAAACCTAAAACATATAACCTAAACCAAAACCATAACCAAAACCTATAACCTAAACCCGAACCCATTCTTAAATCCAAAAACCTATAACCTAAACCTAAACCTTATCCTAAACCTATAACCTATAACCTAAACCAAAACCAAAACCAAAACCTAAGACCTAAACCCGAACCCATTCTCAAATCCTAAAACCTATAACCTAAACCAAAACCATAACCAAAACCTATAACCTAAACCTGAACCCATTCTCAAATCCCAAAACCTATAACCTAAACCAAAACTAAAACCTATAACCTAAACCCGAACTCATTCTTAAATTCTAAAACCTGTAACCTAAACCCGAACCCATTCTCAAATCCCAAAACCCAAACCCAAACCTAAACTTAAACCTAAAACCTAAACCTAAACTCAAATCCCTAAACCAAAACCTATAACCTAAACCAAAACCAAAACCTATAACCTAAATCCAAACCCATTCTCAAATCCCAAAACCTATAACCTAAACCAAAACTAAAACCTATAACCTAAACCCGAACCCATTCTCAAATCCCAAAACCCAAACCCAAACCTAAACCTAAACCTAAAACCTAAACCAAAACCTATAACCTAAACCAAAACTCAAACCTATAACTTAAACCCGAACCCATTCTCAAATTGCAAAACCTATAACCTAAACCCGAACCCATTCTCAAATCCCAAAACCCAAAAATCAGTGGGGATTACAACAGGAAAAAGGAAAAAAAAAATTGAAAAAGAAGCCAGCGAGTTGGGGTCGACCGGCCTATGGCTACGGATTATAACCGTAGCCATAACTATAATGCTCTGTACTTTTTTTTTCTTTTTTATTTTTATTTTTTACATGGAGAATTTCAATCACTTCATGGTCAAACTAGAAATTGAGCGAGGCAAATATAAAATTGAGTGAGTAAATTGAAAATTGAGCAGGACAAGGTATATATTGCTTCACTTGATTTCTAGCTTCCCTCGCACAAAAACAACACAGCAAAAAAAATAAATAAATTCAGTTTTTCCTGCTCAATTTCTAGTTTGCCCCGCTCAATTGAGCGGGGTAAACTGAAATATATTTTTTTTTGCTTTTGTAGGTCCCATCATGATGTATGTCTTATATCCAAACTGTTCATATATGAGCGGGGCAAACTAAAAATTAAGCGGGGCAAACTGAAAATTGAGCGGGACAAACATGAAATTGACCCCACTGTCAATATCTAGTTTGCCCACCTTTTATTTCAGGGCTTTCATGTTTGTCCCGCTCAATTTTCAGTTTGCCCCGCTTAATTTTCAATTTATCCCGCTCAATTTCCAGTTTGCCTCGCTCATATATGGACGGTTTGGATATAACACATACATCATGATGGGACCCACAAAAGCAAAAAAAAATAAAATTCAGTTTGCCCCGCTCAATTTTTAGTTTGCCCCGCTCAATTTCCAGTTTGCCCGCTCAATTGAGGTTTAGGTTATAAGTGTCAGTTATATGTTAAGGTTTAGGGAACTGAGAATAGGTTAAGGTTTAGGTTTAGGAAATCGAGTTCGGGACCGGATTTAGGTTTGGGTTTTCAAGTTTAGGTTTAGGTTAAGGAGTTGATATTAGGATTAGGTGTAGGTTTAGGTTTAGGGATTTGAGAATGCACTTAGGTTTTAGGTTATAAGTGTAAGTTATGGGTTTAGGTTTAAGTTAGGTTATAGGTTAAGGTTTAGGGAATTGAGAATAGGTTAAGGTTTAGGTTTAGGGATTTGAGAATACATTTAGGTTTTAGGTTACAAGGGCACGATATAGGTTTTGGTTTAAGTTAGATTATAGGTTAAGGTTTAGGGAATTGAGAATAAGTTAAGGTTTAGGTTTAGGGATTTTAGAATACATTTAGCCCTAAAAGGGTTTCAATGGTAGACGTTAATTCTCCACTGCCTTTTACAGTGCGGTCCACTTGATAGTTAGATCTATCTTATTTTTCGTCTCAAGCCTTAATATGAGCTCGTAAAATATATGGACAATTTGGATATAACACAAACATCATGATAGGACCCACAAAAGAAAAAAAAAATCAGTTTGCCCGCCTCAATTTCCATTTTGCCCTGCTCAATTTTCAGTTTTGAGCAGGGCAAACTAGAAATTGAGGGAAAACTGAAAATTAAGCGGGGCAAACTGAAAATTAAGCGGGGCAAACTAGAAATTGAGCGGGGTAAACAGAAAATTGAGCGGGGCAAACATGAAATTGACCTAAACCTATAACCTAAACTAAAACCAAAACCTATGACCTAAACCCGAACCCATTCTCAAATCCCAAAACCTATAACCTAAACCTAAACCTAAACCTTATCCTAAACCTATAACTTATAACCTAAACCAAAACCAAAACCTATAACATAAACCCGAACTCATTATTAAATTCCAAAACCTATAACCTAAACCAAAACCAAAACCTATAACCTAAACCCGAACCCATTCTCAAATCCAAAAACCTATAACATAAACCTAAACCTTAACATAAACCTATAACCTATAACCTATAACCTAAACCAAAACCTATAACCTAAACCTAAACCAAAACCTATAACCTAAACCTAAATAAAAATCTATAACCAAAACCAAAACCAAAACCAAAACCTATAACCTAAACCAGAACCCATTATCAAATCCCAAAACCTATAACTTAAACCAAAACCTATAACCTAAACCCGAACCCATTCTCAAATCCAAAAACCTATAACCTAAACCTAAACCTTAACATAAACCTATAACTTAAACCAAAACCTATAACCTAAACCTAAATCAAAACCTATAGCCTAAACCAAAACCAAAACCTATAACCTAAACCGGAACCTATTATCAAATCCCAAAACCTATGACCTAAACTAAAACCAAAACCTATAACCTAAACCCGAACCCATTATCAAATCCCAAAACCTATAACCTAAACCTAACCTTAACATAAACTTAAACCTATAACCTATAACCTTAACCAAAACCTATAACCTAAACCAATACCAAAACCTATAACCTAAACCCAAACCCATTCTCAAATCCCAAAACCAATACTAAAACCTATAACTTAAACTAAAACCAAAACTTATAACCTTAACCCAAACCCATTCTCAAATCCCAAAACTTTAACCTATAACCTTAACCTATAACCTAACCTAAACCTATAGTTATAACCTAAAACTATTCCCAAATCATAAAACCTATAACCTAAACCTAAACCCGAACCCATTATTAAATCTCAAAACCTATAACCTAAACCAAAACCAAAACCTATAACCTAAACCCGAACCCATTCTCAAATCCAAAAACCTATAACCTATAACCTAAACCAAAACCTATAACCTAAACCTAAACCAAAACCTATAACCTAAACCCGAACCCATTCTCAAATCCAAAAACCTATAATCTAAACCTAAACCTTAACATAAACCTATAACCTAAACTAAAACCTATGACCTAAACCTAAATCAAAACCTATAGCCTAAACCAAAACCAAAACCTATAACCTAAACCGGAACCTATTATCAAATTCCAAAACCTATAACCTAAACTGAAACCAAAACCTATAACCTAAACCCGAACTCATAACCTAAACCTGTAACCTAAACTCAAATCCCTAAACCTAATCCTATAACTTAAACTCAAATCCCTAAACCTTAACCTATAACCTAACCTAAACTTATACTTATAACCTAAAACTATTCACAAATCCCAAAACTTATAACCTAAACCTAAACCTAAACTTGAAAACCCAAACCTAAACCCGATCCCGAACCCGAACCTGATTTCTTAAACCTAAACTTTAACCTATTCTCAATTTCCTAAAGCTATTACCTATAACCTACACCTAAACCTAAAACCTTAAGCTAAACCTAAAATCTAAATGTATTCTCAAATCCTTAAACCTAAACCTACACCTAATCCTAATCTCAACTCCTTAACCCAAACCTAAACTTGAAAACCCAAACTAAACCCGATCTCAAACCTGAACCCGATTCCCTAAACCTAAACCTTAACCTATTCTTAATTCCCTAAAGCTTTAACCTATAACCTAGAACCTATAACCTAAACCTAAACCTAAACCAAAACATATAACCAAATTTTTAGTTTTCCCCGCTCAATTTCTAGTTTGCCCCGCTCAATTTTCAGTTTATCCCGCTCAATTTTTAGTTTGCCCCGCTCAATTTCCAGTTTGCCCCGTTCATATATAGACGGTTTGGATATAACACATACATCATGATAGGACCCACAAAAGAAAAAAAAAAATTCAATTTGCCCCGCTCAATTTCTAATTGAGCGGGGCAAACTGGAAATTGAGCGGGGCAAACTAGAAATTAAGCTGGCTAAACTAAAAATTGAGCGGGGTAAACTGGAAATTGAGCAGGGCAAACTAGAAATTGAGCGGGGCAAACTGAAATTTTTTTCTTTTTTTTTTGCTATGTTACTTTTGTGGCTCCCATCATGATGTATGTGTTATATCCAAACCGTCCATATATTTTACGAGCTCATATTAAGACTTGAGACGAAAAATAAGATAGATCTAACTATCAAGCGGACCACACTGTAAAAGGCAATGGGAAATTGAACGTCTACCATTGAAACCCTTTTAGGGGTTACAGAAGTTTTGGATCATTATGAAATTTTTTTGCCCTCTTCATCCAGGTCTTTTTGACCCTATGA
The DNA here is from genome assembly GCA_037074715.1 of Magnolia kwangsiensis. NCBI lineage: Eukaryota > Viridiplantae > Streptophyta > Magnoliopsida > Magnoliales > Magnoliaceae > Magnolia > Magnolia kwangsiensis. The sequence continues at coordinate 37,426,291 of CM073573.1, forward strand.
ATGAACTTAGACGAGGAGGATTTCTCACAAACATCACAGTGGGCCCCCTAAAGGTTTCTAATGGTTGACGCTCATTCAACACTATTTTTTTAATGTGGTACACTTGAGAATTGGATATATCTCATTTTTGGTCTCATACCATAAAATGATCTGGAAAAATATATGAATTGAGCGAGATAGCCTACGAATTGTGTGAGGGAAGCTAGAAATCCAGTGAGGCAATATATAAATTGAGCGAAGGAACCTAGGAATTGAGCGAGACAACCTAGCAATTGAGCGATGCAACGTAGAAATTCAGCGAGGCAACTTAGGATTTGAGTGAGGTTCCCTCGCTCAATTTCAACGTAGCCTAAACCTCGCTCAATTTCTAGGTTCCCTCGCTCAAATCATAAGTTGCCTCTCTCAATTTCTAGATTCCCTCGCTGAACTCCTATGTTACATCGCTCAATTTCTAGCTTCCCTCACTTAATTCATACCTTGTCCTGCTCAATTTTCAATTTACTCACTCAATTTCATATTTGCCTCGCTCAATTTTTAGTTTGACCATGAAGTGATTGAAATTGATCGTGAAGTGAATGAAATGTATTTTCGACCATTGACCTGATAGAATCTTGAAAAATAACTAGGTTGGTTGGCTAAAATAGCTTCTCCTACCCCAAAATCATGTGGTACGTCAAGTAACTAATTTTAGTTTAGAAGATATTCTTGTTAAATGAATAAAGAAAGAAATGAAAAAATAAAAATAAAATATATATATATATATATATATATATATATATATATATATATATATATATATATATATATATATATATATATATGTGTGTGTGTGTGTGTGTGTGTGTGTGTGTGTGTGTGTATACACACACATACACACACACATACACACACACATATTTATATAAACATGTATTAAAGAAAAATGTACGTACAATAAAGTTCTCCATGTAAAAAATAAAAATAAAAAATAAAAAAGAAAAAAGAAAAAAAAAATGCATAGCATTGTACTTATGGCTATGGTTATAATCTACAGCCATAGGCCGGTCGACCGGGTTAACCCGGTCAACCCCAACTTGATGTCTTCTGTTTTCATTTTTTATTTTTTTTTCCCATTCCCCGTTGTAATCCCCACTGATTTTTATGGGTCCCATTATGAGGTATATGTTATATCCAAACCGTCCATCTAGTCGATGAACTCGTATTAAGGCTTGAGATGAAAAATAAGACAGATTTAGCTATCAAGTGGACTACACGATAAAAGGTAATGGGGAATTGAATGTCTACCATTGAAACCCTTTTAGGGGTTGCAGAAGCTTTGGATCATCATGGTATTTGTTTTTCTTCTTCATCCAGGCCTTCGTGACCTTATGAATAGATTGGATGGAAAATAAATGTTATGATGGGCCTTACAAAAAATTTTAACGGTGAAAATCAATTTCCCCGCTGCTCTTTGTGGTGTGGTCCATTGATTTATGGATATGATTTTATTTTTTTTGGATAATGCTCCGAAATGATTTTGAAATATGGATGAACGTTGTGGATATGATAAATACATAGCTGTGGGGCCATGTAACTCTGATCTCTCCTAAGCCGTTCGTACAACTCTCAGTTGAGCGTCAGCTCTCGTCTTCGCAGTGAAAAGTAGGGGTAGTGTCGTCCTCAAAGTCGCTGTCCGCACGTGCTAGTCTAAGTTTGGTAACTTAAGTTTGTATTCCGCGATAAAAACCGCTGGGTAAAAGGTTTTGTCTACAGTGTTCATTTTCTCAAAAATCACTCCTCTTTAGAAGTTTGCCAATTTCGCATGAGCTCACAGCCATACAGTACACCAAGCCTGCACACTTGCAAATACGAAACAGGTTTATGAGATACAGCTTTTATAAGGTTGGAAATAATGCTAAAAAAATCAGACAATTGCACTCTCCAGATGGGCTACAATGTACAAATCAAATTAAACGGTTAGATTTTTTTTTCTCTAAACATTCAATTGTTTTGATTTGTTGGGGTCCATCTCAGGTGTGAAACAGCCTAATTTTTTAAGCCAGAATATCTAACAATGTAGTTCAACTGATGGAAAGCTTAGATCTCACACATGTATCATGTTGTGCTACATGTGCATGCCTGCACGGAGGGCTCACATGACTGTGGAGAATTAGAGATAAAACACCTCTGGCGGAGAGTGATTTTCTGATGAGAAAAAAAATTGATATCTGAGTGTGATGAATGAAGCAGAAATTACCTTGAAATTGCGCACGTGGCATACAAGTAGTCAAATTAAACCATCCAAATTATGGTACCCAGTGTAGAATTATCATGAACTGAAAATTAAGCTTGTTTGATTTTCTGACTACTGGATTGGTGGACATTTATTGGATGTTTAAAACTGGAAAAATATCCAACGGTCCTATTTCCACAAACAAGTGTCCATGAATCAGAGGTTAGGATTGTTCAACCAATCTGATCTTGGGACTATGACTTGGGGACAGTGGGGCTGCAAAATCTAGGAGGGCTTTATTTTGAGTTAATTTATGCCACGTGTACAATTTCTGAGTGCATGCATATCAAGCATCATATGCAGCCTAAGTATCATATAACTCTTTTCTGTTTGCAGGGACAAGAATAGTCTAAAACACCTGTTTTACATGTGTGAAACAGCCAAGCCTGTGGGGCTCACCATGCTTTATATGTATACCCACTCCGTCCATCAGCTGAGAACCATCATTTGAACCGTGCATAAAAAAGATTAGGTCAATAAAGACTCTGATGGACCACACTATTGGAACAATGTAAAACTGCTCCTAAGCATCTAAGTTCACACGGTATAGCCTGCCTATGTTTGGATCTTCATCCTGGCGAGTTACATCAGGTTAATGAGTCTGATGGAAGACATGCACCATGGTCACACCACACAAAAACCAACAGTTGGCAGCCCATCCCCATACTTCCCTGTGGTGTGGCCCACCTCAGTTGTGGATCTCACTAAATTTTTTTGTCCAGGTCCCAGAATCAAGGATAGAACCTGATGGATGGAGTGGATTTTACATATATAGCATAGTGTGCCCTGCAAGCTTGGGTAAAACAGGTATTGTTGAGGATTGATTGGGAATAGGGATTCGTAGAAATGGAAATAGCTTCCATGGGCTCAAGCTACAGAATTTATCCTAGCACAGCTTCTCCGCTCCTGCATCAAATCTTACCCTACTTTCACTTGGTGCAACGACTCTGTGAATATATGCAGTCATGTCCACATGACTGAATTAAAATAGAGATTGCTCAGTCCATTCAGTATTCAACCACTTAAACAAAGATAGCAACTTAATCAATCCAAAGAGTTTCAGCAGTCAGCCAGACACAGACGCCACAGAAGGAAAGGACATATCATAAATTTTCTGAAGATCTTGTCAAACATTATCTCATCAGACCTTCCAATACTAGCAGCATTCTTGAAAACACACTGCCATTGTCTATTGCTAAGCACTTTCAAAAGGTTTAGGATCCTCCAGCAATAGCTTAGTTGGCAAATGAACAAAGATACTGGAAAATAGTCTATCAGAAAGTGTTAGATGCATGAAACGACAAGTAGGATATGGATGATTGCAATAAGAAAAAAGGCGATAGTTGGCAAATGAACAAAGACTACGCTGCAAAGCTAAAAGGAGGTAAATAAACAGGTTCAATTTATGGAGTGATACTTACTTCCTATTGATCTTATCAAACTCAGCGACGAGGAGAGCCATTCCTTTCTTGTCAGACCTTAGAAGTGGCTTCTTAAGCTCGTTCTCCACTTTCTCCAGTGCATCCATCATCATAGCCTCGGCACCAAGGTCATCAGTGAGGCCTCTCCTACAACAGATGTATGTCAGATACAGGACCAGTACTATAAAGGCAGAGATGAGAAAAGAAAAAGAAAAGAGAGACCTATAAAGATGCCAAATTCTTAGACAAATTGTATTGCATACATACATGCACACATAAAAGCATACGCGCACACATGCATGTGCACATATATTATTTCGAAGGGTGACAATAGTCTCCATTGGTTTACTATAACGAATATGATAGTGTGGGGGAGGTAACAAATGGAGACGGAAATGTAGTTTACACACCTTTTTTTTTTTTTGAAAGGTAACACTACCAGGGATTGAACCCTGTATCACTCACACACTGCACTGTCTTTACCATCTCATCTAACAAGTGGGAGACTAGTTTACACACTCATAATGATCCTGTAAGAAAAACAAGAAAAGACAATATTTGGTGGGAGTGCCTAACAGCCTATGAGAACTCAATGATGAAACAAATTCATGGACGGTGATTTTGGGGTTCACCAGAAAATTCAGATTTAAGGAAACCCAGAAATGAACTCTGCCTTACTTTATGGCCTGCATGTCTTCTGGAGGCCTTAGCATGTATCCATCCTTAAATTCAAACTAATTCCTATTGGTTCTAATACAACATCATAATCAATCCTAACCACACTCAACTACTAATAAAAAACATCATCATCATCTTTTTCTTTCCCCCTCATCTCAACTAATTGGGGTCAGCTACATGAATCCAATTCCACCATCCCCCTGTCATAGACCATTTAAAGCTAAACCATAAGTCACTAATAAAAAACAAACTAAACTAAAACTAGAGGTGGGCATCGAGCTGATTCGAGTCAAGGTGGGCTAAGCTTGGCTCGGTTTGTTCATGATGTACTCGAGTTCGAGCTCGGCCTCGAGCTCAACATTGAAGCTTGGCTTGTTTACCAAAGTTGTCGAGTCGAGTTCGAGTTGAGCTAGTAGTTCGAGTCGAGTCGAACTCAAACTTTTTGGATGAGAGAGTAATGGATTATGTTCTTGATCCTCCTCCATTGGTGAAAATTTTAAAAATCTTAAAAGAATCAAAGCAAAACCTGATGAGAAAACCAAACAAAGCTTCGAATCGAATGAGGAAACATGTAAGAATCGATCTGTTCTTGGTCTTCTTTCACCAGCAGAAATTCAAGTACTAGAAAAGAAACAGAGCAGAACACAAAACAGAAATCCAAGTAAAAAGCTCTAGCCAATCAAATCATTGGATTTCCTTGAAGCTCTAAGAAATCTGAGAAGAACCTATCTCGGATTTCTTGAGTTTCTCGCCCAAAAAATAAATCTCAAGAGATTGAAATCATACTATTGTGAAGCTGAAATGAAAACTGGTGGTGGCGGTGGTCCGGGTGGGTGCGCGGCTGGTAGTGGGCAGAGAAAGAGAAGAAAGGAAAGAGGAAAGGGGGTGGGTGCAGTCAGGTAGAGACTCTAGGGTTTGTTTGTTTATTTTTTTTAAGTTAAAAGTTAAAAATTATATTTATATAATATATATATATAATATATAATATTTAATATATTTATTAATCGAGCGAGTCGAGCTTGAGTTGGAGCTTCAGGTCGAGTTGAGTTCGAGTTCGAGTCGAGTTGAAATGCCCCTTGGTCAAACTTGGCTCTCTTTCTTTTTTTTTTTTCTTTTTTTTTTTTACACTCACACACACCCCCACACACTCACGCCACACGCACACTATGAGATTTCACCACCATAGGTAATCGAACCCTTGACCCGGTGTTGAAACTCCAAGGAGTCTACCAGCCGGGTAAGAGTAAGGACCCTGGTCAAACTTGGCTTGAACTCAACTCGAGCTTCAAATAATTTGCTTGGCTCGACTCGAATCGGCCATTCAAGCCGAGTCAATCCGAGCTGACTCGAGCCGAGTCGAGCGAGTTTATCGAGCTAGCTCGACTCATGAATAACCCTAACCAAAACTATGACTTCGATGACTTATGTAACAAACCATACACATGAAATTCTTTCATTGGGATGTAGGTGGGTTCCACCAAGATGTTAGTGATAAATCCATGTCGTCCATACATTTTTAAAATTAATTTTATGCTAAGAACCCAAAACTGAAGTAGATCAAAATCTCGAGTGGGCCACACAGTGTTGATTGAACTCTCTCCATTAAAAACTTCATAGGGCTACCAAATTTTTGGATCAAGCTAATATTTATTTATTTTTTCATCATCCAGGTTTGTATGACCTAATTAACAGGTTTGATGTCAAATAAATACCATGGTGGGCCCTAAAAACTATTTAACGGTGAGAATTACTATCACCGCTACTTCCTGTGGTCCAGTCCACTTGAGATTTGGATCTGCCTCAGTTTTGGGATAATGCCTTGAAATGATAAGGAAAAATGGATAGACGGGGTAGATTTCTCAAAAATATTATGGTGGGCCCCACCTAGGTTTCCAACGTGCAAAAGGCTTTTGCAGGAAATCCGTGTTCAAAAAAATCGCCCTTGCGGAATTCTTATGAAAGCCTTTCGCAGGAATTTCCTATGCTAGAAACCTAAGTGGGACCCACATGATGTTGTTGAGAAATTCAATCCGTCTATCCGTTTTATGAGATCATTTAAGGACATGCGCATAAAAATGAGCCGAATCCAATACTCAAGTGAACCATATCCAACTCTCAGGTGTGCCACACCACAGGAAGCAGTGGTCATTAAAATACCACCATTAAAAACTTCCTAGGTCTCGCCATAATGTTTATTTACCATCCAACCCATTGAAAATGTCACACATACACCAATGAAGAGAATAGAAAATTACCAACTTGATCCAAAACCTTTATGGCCCACAGGAAGTTTTTAAAGGTCAATCACCACTCATTCCCCTGGTGTGGTCCACTTTAGATTTGGACCTGCTTTACCTTCATTATTGTGACCCTAATATGAGCCGGAAAAACTGATGGACAAAATGGATACACACGCATACATCAAGGTATGCCCCGCGGTTAGGGAAACACCCACTACCATGTTACACTAGGAACACCTCATCCGCTCCCATACATGTGGACCACGCAAAGCTCTCGCCCGTTCCCAGATATGGGCAGAGGTAGGACAAGTAGATATTGACAAGTTGAGTACTGAAGTGACGTCACTAAATTATGTGGGCCCTGCTATGATTCATGTATTGTATCCACACCGTTCGTTCATTTTGAAATATTATTTTAGGGCATGAGCCAAAGAATGAGATAGATAAAAATCTATAGTGGACCCATCACAGAAAATACTAGGGAGAGTGATTCCCACAGCTGAAACTATGCTAAGGCTCACCATAATGTTTATTTGAAATCCAACCTGTTCAAAAGTCAAAAAACTAATGAAACAAGGGAAAACACAAATATTAGCTTGATCTAAGACTTTTGTAACATTTAAAAGTTTTTAATGATGGACGTCAGTCCCTACTGTTTTCTGTGTGCCGGGGTCCATTAGGGTCCATTGGAGCTTTTGATTTAACTCATTCTTTAGATATTGCCTTAAAATGATCTCTCCGAATGGATGGAAGGTGTGGAAACAGAACGTACATCATGGTGGGGCCCACGAAACTTGGTGACATCACTTCAGTAGCTAGCTACTCAACCTGTCAGTAGCTAATTGGCGCTCCTCAGTAACTACCTCCCTAATTAAGCACGCAATCCGCCCCCAAGACGTCCAGCATCTTGCTAAGTTAGCTGGAAATCTAGGTGGGGCCCACCATGATGTCTGTGAGAAATCTAACCCATCCATCTATTTTTTGAGCTCATTTTAAGACTCTAGATACCAAAAGTGAGATACAGTACTTAATAGAGCCGTAGTGAAGGGAAAGGGAGCAGGAAAAGGACTTAATTGAGCCATTGTGAAGGAAAACGGGGGAAATTCCTACCGTTGAAACCTCTTGGGGTTGACAATGATGTTTACATGCCGTCTATACCATTCATAACGTCATTCCTACTGGGATTATCTGAGAAAACAAATTTTACATTCAAAATTTTTATGACCTACAAATATTTCAACTGTGTAAGTTCAATCTTCACGTTTTCGGCCCACTTGAGTATTAGATTTGGCTCATTTTTATACACATGTCCTAAAATGATCTCATGAACGGATTAGATTTCTTAAAAACATCACAATGGGTCTCACTTAGGTTTCCAACATATGAACTTCCTCGAATGGCTTTTGCAACAAATCGGATGCATGATTTTTTCAAACGCCGATTTCTTGCAAAAGCCTTTTGCGCGCTAGAAAATTAGGAGAGGCCCACCTTAATATTTTTGAGAAATCTACCCCATCCATCCATTTTTCCTTATCATTTTAGGGCATTATCCTAAAACTGAGGCAGATCCAAATCTCAAGTGAACCACACCACGAGAAGCAGCGGTGATAATGATTCTTGCCGTTAAATATTTTTTAGGGCCCACCATAATATTTGTTTGACATCAACCTGTACATTAGGTCATACAGACCTGGATGATGGAAAAAATTAATAAATATCAACTTGATCCAAAAATTTGGTAGCCCCAGGAATTTTTTAATGGTGAGAGTTCAATCAACACTGTGTGGCCCACTTGAAATTTTGATCTACCTCAATTTTGGGTTCATACCATCAAATTATTTAAAAAATGTATGGACGGCGTGGATTTATGACTAACATCTTAATGGGAGCCACTTACATCTCAGCGGAAGAATTTCATGTGAAAAGCAACGGCCGCATCCTTGAGAGAGTTAGAGAATAGGGTGAAGAGGCATGCGAGAGAAGGAAACTCCATCTTTCAAGCTCGCGCAAAGAGCAACTTCATCCAAACCGTCTACCTTATTCGATATATATATATATATATATATATATATATATATAAGAAAACCAAATAAAACCATTTAAAATAAAATGCTTGCTAAATATCAATTAAAATAATGGGAGACGACTCTAGCTGTTTGACTGTTGAACTTTTTAACATTTCCATTGAAAATGGAACTTTAAACCATCCACTCCATGAGGATTTAGTAGGGGTTTTCCATGTCCACAATTTTGGATTCTTCATATCCAAACGACGGTCAACATCACTCCACGGAGCGTCAAATGAAAACTGGAGAGATTGTTCATTACGATTCCAGCCACTGTCCATCCAAAGAGGTAGCATATGAATTTGGGCCGTTCCGATTGATGTCTCTATAATCTAATCACATCTCAGACAAGAAAATGCACGCCTAGCATGAGCCCAAATGAGAAAATAATCTTTTTACGTTCTTGCTCGTGAGCGCATTTCCAAATCCTTTTATGGGGTAAGCTACAATGAGGAAACCAAAAACTTCCATGCCTACCCACTGCAATTATCCAAATCAACACAAGGCTACGCAGGCGCTGTGTTCTGGTTGCTAGCCAAATTCCATGGGGTCAGGCGATTCTATTCCCACCTTTGGCCTCTCTGCCAATCCATCCATCATCATATATATCTTCTCCATCTCTGGTTGTGATCGATCTCCTACTTTAAATTCATGGACGATTTCATTCAAGTCTATAAGACTACTCCCGGGTGTTACTCTCACCCCTCTTTCCTTCATCATCCCCTTCACCTTAGCAACATCCTCCCATCGACCCGCAACTGCAAACACATTCCATAGCAAAGCATAGCGAGAACCGTTGTATGGTTCCAACTCAATTAGGCGCTTTGCTATCTGCTCTCCCAATTCAACATCCCCACGGAACCGACATGACCCAAGTAAGCTACTCCACACCATTGATTCTGACCCCTCAGGCATGTTCCTTAAGACCTCCTCTGCCTCTTGAAGAAGCCCAAGCCTACCATAGAGGTTAGCCATGCACCAAAAGTGAGCGAACTTGGGTATAATGCCATATACACGGGTCATTTGATCCAAGTATTTCTTCCCTTCAAACAACAATCCAGCACGAGCACATGCACATAAGACCCCAACAAAGGTAACTTCATCTGGTAAAAGGCCATTTCCTCCTCGACGCACGTCATTGTCATTGTCTTTATCTTCAGAACCTACAATAATAATAATAATAATAAATCAAAGAGTGAAAACAAAGTATAATTCAAAATAATAGGAAACAGACTTAAGAGTGTGAACTGTGTAACATGCTGACAAGGAGTTATCTGATACACCACCAGATGATGACACTCTATAACACATGCACAACCCAACTGTCCGCATGGAATACATGTATCTCACATCCAAGCCATTAAATAGTCGTAGCCGGGACAGTTAATGACTGATCATTGCCCAAAAAACACATGGGATGGATGATCATAACTGTCCACTGGCGGCCATAAAATGGATGCCAAAACAGAAAAAGGTAAGCAATACAAATTTAATACACAAATGTCCATCAAGTGGAAGTTGAAATTTATCCAATTGATCTGATTTTTGGGTGTGCCCCACCTTACGTGGGGTCCACAATTTGGAGGGTTCAGACTGATCTAAGAGTATGCCACATGGAGTGGCAACGAGCAAATGTGAGGATGGTGATACCCTAGTAGAGTATTAATGTTCCTTAAAATTAACTTGACAGTCAGGCCAGTGATCCACTAACGACTGATGAAAACACAAATCTATGGAAATTCTCCCATGATTAATTGAGGTGATGATAATGAGAACATAACACACCTTGCTGCACCATTTCCTCAAACAAAGCGAGCCCATCTTCTGGAATCCCTTGAATGCAATGCCCCAAAATCATGGCATTCCAGCAAATCAAATTCCTCTCTTCCATCCCATCAAACATTCTCCTTGCATCTTCAGTCCTCTGGCATTTACAGTACATGTCAACCAAAGCCGTGTCAAATATCAAACTAGGCTCTACGAAGTTCCTCACCCAAAACCCATGAACACTTCTCCCTTCCTTAAGCCTAGCTGACCGACCACATGCTGTAACCACACTCACCACTGTCGTAGGGCTCGACCTCATTCCCACCTTTCCCATCTCCCGAAACAGCTTCAACCCACAACCCGGATTCCCCCCTCTCAAATACCCTGCAAGCATGACATTCCAAGAAACCACATTTCTCTCCGGCATTACATCAAACAAACTGCGGGCACTAACCAAGTCGCCCATCTTTACATACCCATCAACAATCGAGTTCCAAGAAACCAAATCCCTCACAGGCATTGCATCAAACACCTTCCGAGCGCATCCCACGAGCCCGCAGCTCGCATACATATGCACCAAAGCATTCCTCACATGGACAACCGCATCGACCCCATTCTTCACCGCCTGCCCGTGGCACTTCTCGCCATCATCCGCACACCCCTTCTTCGCGCACGAGCTCACCAATGGTGGGAACGTGTAGCTATTTGGTAAGAACCCTCTCCGTAGCATCTCGAAATAGAACTCCACAGCATTGCCAGGATCGGACGACTGTGAATACGCCTTGATAACGGTGTTCACGCAGAAAGAGTCGGGGGAATTGATCTGGCGAAATATCAAGATAGTGTAAGTGATATCGCCGGAATCAGCGGAAAATTTCAAGATACGGCTGGCGGTAAAGGGATCCTGGAAAAGGCCAGTGGTGATGAGATGGGATTGGATTTGGAGGAGCTGTTTCATGGATTGGCAGGAATGGAGAGGAAGGAGAGATGGGTGGTAGAGGGAAATGGTGTTTGGATGGGTAGAGGAAGAAAAGAGTCTGGAGGTGGTGGGATTTGGAGGGGAAATAAGATTGAAGCGGAGGAGGAATTCACGGAAGGAGGTTCTTGCCATTCATTTGAGAGTGCGTTTGTAAGGATTTTTGAATTTGATTGGATTCTCGCCATTAACGGGCATTACACTACTTTGTTCGAACTCACAGAAATTACAACGGTGACGGCAAAGACAGGAAGTGTACTCCAATACTCCTATCTGCGTTCGAATACGTCGACAGTCGATCCGGACCGTCCATTATTTCATTACATAATTTCATGGGCGAGAGCGCTCGAATCACAACGATTGCATGATCCAGTCCATCCGTTGGCGCAGGAGAGTGCTGAGTGTGGCTGATGGGCCAGGAAAAAAAAAAAGGGTCGGAATTCGCTCAAAACAGTGGATGTTGGAATACCGTACAATAATTAAAAAAACCTCTTGTGGGGCCTACCGTGATGTGTGTGTAAAATCCGCTACGTACATCATTCTACTTATATCATGTTAGGATGTGAGGCCGAAAGTCAGGCTGACCCAAAATTCAAGTGGGGCACACCACAGGGAACACGGGGGTGGAGACGCCCACCATCGAAACCTTCGTGGGGATAAAGGTTGAAGTTTATATTCCATCCGAACCGTTCATAATGTGAGTCCCACCAGGATGAAGGGTAAAAGAAAATATCAGCCCGATCCAAACTACAGTGGGCACCAAGAAGGTTTCTATGGTAGGCGTCCCCGTCCCCACTCTTCCCTTTGGTGTGGCCCACTTGAGCTTTGGATCGGCCTTAATCAAGTTTCAATCCTAAGATGAGCTGGGAAAATGATGGACGGTGTGGATGTCGCAAACACATCATGGTCGTCTTCACATAGCTTTTTCTTGCAACGGTTTCGTAGGGAATTCGCATCCACTGTTATAGCTAGAGCCTCCGTATCCTCCTCTTGGCACAAGTGCCGATGTCAGTTTTGGGTGTGACGTCAGGACAGATCATCGGGTGGGCCACACCATAGATTTTCCGTTGCATGAAAACCGTACCTGTCCGGTCATCAGGTGCCCCACAACAGAAAGAACTCCCGGTGACCAGACTCGCTTTATTTTTGGATTCCAGTGTGTGAACGGTGGGTCCTCAGATAAACAACCGGATCTCAGCCACGTGGAAAAAGATGGTTGACATGAGAGAGGCATATATTCCTACCTGATAAATGGCCCGGATCTGACACGTGTGCCATCCCGACCCTAGCCACCCTATACAATCTGCTGTGGATTTGAATCATAACCGGACACACGATAGGACTATCACAAAATGTTTTGTGATAGTCCAAGATGTTACTAGGGTTGTCAATGGCTCGGACCTGAGGTTGGCTTCGGCCCAAATTTTGAACCGTTGGAGGTGGCTGGGCGTATTCAAATTTTCAATTTTGCCAGGCCAGAGCCCGCCCCATTGACAACCCTAATGTTACGTGCATATGAAATGACATGGGCTGGCTAGCAGGCTCACGTCATGTTTAAGCATGCTAACTTGCATTATGCTGAAGCTAAGAAAACCCGATATCTACAGATCAAACCTTCATGATGAGCTGATGTTATGGTAATCAACTTGGTGGACCATTCGTAAGCTCCCACAGAACTTGGACACGTTGTGCATTAGTCCATTTATCCAGACCATTCATCTGGTGGGACCGGATGGGCCATGATCTGTTGACGGTGGGACAATGCAATGTTGCAACTGGGTGCCACCAGCTTAGTTCCAGCTTTCAGCCAAAAAGAAAACCAAATGCCTCTTATAACAAGATCAGAAACTACACCCATTGAAGATATATATATATATATATATATATAGAGAGAGAGAGAGAGAGAGAGAGAGAGAGAGAGAGAGAGAGAGAGAGAGTTGCACCAAATGTCATGATATTTCACGATTAATCAGTCTGATTTGGTGCAACCAAACAAACCTAAAGGATGAAATGAATGGTGCTAATTATTTGATAAATAGGAACCAAAACTATAATTTGCTATAACAAACACCATAAAATTACAGGCTAAGTAAGAGTTACATTGATCACAATGGAAGAGTCTGTGAAGACGATCTCTTTGGTGGAATTATCAGACGTTGGGTGGTCCCCACACTCAAACCTGATCCTCAGATGCAAAGGTTTCGCGAAGACCAAGTCTCTTAGATCACTGTGCGATTCTAACAGCAACTGGGCACATGCATCACCACCCCATTTCAGGCTTCTGTCATGGTTGGAGATGTCAAGTACCATCTCTGCAGTCCTCATGTCCTCGTGATCGCAGTGAGAACCATGCATATCATTGAGCTTCAAGTAGAGCACCGCATTAACAACAACCTGTATGATAACAGCAGATAATACAGCTACTTGCAACCGAGGTCTTAAAATATGCCATAACACTTGTAGGTGTTATGTAAAGAAAAGCTTGTATACTGGCCTTTTTAGGTATATGATGGCCTTTTTTGGTGTGGGTGTGTGTGTTAACAGAAGATAATTCAGCTACTTGCAATTGAGGTTTTAAAAAATGCCATAACACACGAGTGTGCATGACATGTTCTTTTCTAAAGAGCCCAATATAAATGGTTCTAAATGTCGGTATCGGTCGGCATAACACATGCGTGTGCATGACCTAAATGTGCAATAGGTCAAAATCGCATTTGAGACGCCTTTTTCTTCAGTCAGAATTGAACCATTATCTCATGGTTGCAACTATTCGTATGCAATGGAATGCTATGATTTTAAGGAGAAAATATTAACCAACAAACCTCGCTGGTTCCAGGACTGATATTAACAGCACAATTGATATGCACCATGTTATCTTCTTCAGAGCTTCTATCTGAAGTTTCCTCCTCATCCTGGAAATTCGATACCACCTCAGGTTTCGAGAAGGCAAGGTTATCTAACTCATCATACCACTGTTGAGCAACGCCCACCTGCAATCAGTGATGAATTAACCTTTTACACTGCGAGTGAAACAAATTTGGGGGGCGGGTTGGCAGCTTTCATTGTAGTTAGTTGGTACCTTCTCAGAAGATGCAGCCCCACTTTCTGATCCTGAGACTTCAACAGCAGATCCTCTTGCTTGGCACCAGATACAACCTTCTTGTAATGGTGCTGCAAGCTCAGTACCCTCTGGAATGTCAATATTCACCCGTATGTCGCACCTTCCTGCATCATACAGAAAAAAAAGAAAAAAGAAAATCATGAATATGGAATTGAAGCCTGGAATACTTACGCTCAGTTTACAAATAACCATCTTGCTCATTTTCCAAAGAATTGTTCTTGCTCCAGTACTACTGAACTACTCTTCCTCTATTATCATTGGTTTTTACTTATTTAATCACACCTGTGGTAGCTTTCGCTCTCATTGCCAGTTCCAAGCCTGAATAAGGGAGGGTTGATTCAGTTTGGCAGCCAACTTGAAAATTTCGCCACAACTTTTCTCATGAATCCTGAAAATCTGATTATTTATTTATTTATTAGTATTCTTACTATTATTATTCTCATTTGGTAGGAACTCAATTTAAGTACAGTGATCCGCCTGCCTCTGCAACATTGACTCCAAGACTATTGACATCTTGTACAATTGTGTCCTCAAGCACATCTAACGCATGGGCATTTTCACACCGGGCTCGAGTGGGATCGCTCTTGTGAGGGAAGGCCCACCCGTGTGAAGTGGGGCCCACAAGGGGGGTTCGGCCGAGGTCTCAACCCATGGGATGTGGAGCCTGGGCTATGAGATAAAGGGATTGATTTGCCATGCTCTATCAATTCAAGCTTTTAGAGCAAGCAGTTAACTGTCCTGCATCAAAGTAGTATTAGAGCGGGAGGTCTAGTGTTCGAGACTCCTCATCAGGATTGATTAATGCAGGGGCATTTTCACGCCGGGCTCGAGTGGGGTAGCCTATGGGATGCATTGACACAATTGGGGTGGGTGGCCCGTGTGAGGCGGGTGGCTCGTGTGAAGCGGAACCCATGTGAAGTGGAGCCCACGAGGGGGGGTCAGCCGAGGTCCTAATGCATGGGATGTGGAGCCTGGGCTATGAGATAAAGGGATTGATTCGCCATGCTCTATCAATTCGAGCTTTTAGAGCAATTAGTTAATTGTCCTGCATCAACATCTCCTCAGACACTAATCTTGTGTCCCCTTCCCAATGGCAACATTTCAAGCAATGGTGACCTCGTTGTCAACAAACCCATGAGAATTAAACAGCTGAAACCAAGACGGGTGAAATTAGAGAGTTTTCTAAGCCCTCTCTAACTAGCAAACAGGTGACACTTGCCAGCCTGGGACATGTGGGCCATATAAGCAGTTCATCAAGTAAGCCTCACTTTGTAGACAACCTCACCCAAAAATCAGGCTGGTTCACTGAAAAGGCAGGCCACTGCGTACAATGAATGCAGACAGTGGGCAGGTTTTTTTTTTTTTTTTTAAGTGTCCATTGTTTTCATACGTTTGTGGCCCACATGATGAATTGACCAGCCTTACTTTTGGGCTGGGCTATCTTATGCAGTGAAGCACATCTGATAAACAGTTCAGATGCTCCACGCACTACAAGCTGGATGGGAAATGCAAAGTTCAGGTCCATGTCACTGAGAAATAACTCAAGGTTGAATGTAATTGAGGTTGGGGAAAAGTTTCAAACATGGGTAGGATTTGAGCATAAGGTAGCGGTTTCATAATTTCCCATTTTGCTTGCCTTTCTTTCCAAGTATGTCTTCATCACTATTCTTTATTGTGCAAATGTTGCTCCGTATGATGTTTAAATTTCTTGATCGAGCCCATTCTAAGTAATTCATTCTCTGTTTCCAAATTTTCACTACCACTTCAATCATTGAACTCAAATTCAGAAATGTAATTTGAAGGATAGCAATCTTGAGTAAATGACGAGCACACAACCTAGCAAGACTGTAATACTTTGGCAAGGGAAATTCTGATGATATAACCTTAAATAGCAAAGAACAGTATACCTGGTAGCACATCAAAATACTGAAGATGATCATTTCTTGGTCTCCCATATAAATCTTCACTGTCACATCAGTAATGATGATTCAATATTAGTAAGAATTTGAGGCATGGATGCAAAAAGGATAGTGTTTGGATACATGGAATCCAAGGGAAAAATATGGACAAAAACAACAATCATCTAATGATTATTTCCATGAACATGGTTGAAAAGGAATTTCACATCCAAGGTTCTGTTTGGATGGAAAGTGTTATCCTCAAATTCATTAGACAATAGTTAGCTAGTTTCTTGTGCTAGAGAATCCAAACTGGGGATAAGTGCAATGAGTACTTTGTGAATCCACATATCCAAACAGCCCAACTGTCTTTTCAGTTGAACACAATTTTCCATTTCCACATGGATTCCACATATCCAAACATGCCCTAAATAAATTGCATAATTTAACAGCTGAATGCTAACTAAAAATAATTATCTATGCATTGAAACACACATACTGGACAATAAAAAATCCCCTCACCGAACAGAAACCCTCTCCAGAGGGTAGGCTAACCAATATGGTAGCCCAAGAATCCCAAAGTTTGAAAACTGTAGACTTGAGACACCTCTAGATCCTTTATGAAACTTCAAAACCCTCTGACCAGCTTTTTGAGCATGTACATGAAACTAGCATCACTAAAACAGTAACATATGCAAACAGGACGATAGTCAATAATAAAGGGACTGAAATTACTAACCCACTGAAGACTTGGTACCTGTATCGCAAAATACTATATCACTCTGAATAGTCGCAAAGGATGACATCAACCCAGCATATGAAAGTCCTAATGAATAGCTAGGATCTACATTCTGCTGCAACCAATCACCTAAAATCTCCTTCAACAAGGATACTTTCCTCATGATCATCTGCCCACAGATCTCCATAATCTTTGGAAACCCTTGAGAAAATTAACAAGTCAATGCTAGGGATGAATATTTGATAGAGCATAATACAGAAAAAAAAGATAAACCAGTTAAACACATACCTTTAAGTACTTCTTTGATCTCCCCTGTAGCTGCATCCATAATCCATAAAGTTTCAAAACTGTAGATTAAGGCAATAAACAAGAGCGGCCTTTTAGACAATGGTCACAATACTGAATGCATTTAAATTAACAATGGTAAAGCATGCTAGAAATTGAATACGTGGAGCTCCTACAAAAATTATACCATGTATTTACTAACTCCAGTACATTTATGGGTTTCACCAAAGCAGATTGCTTTCTCCAAATAGTATACATTCATGGGAAGAAGCTACAATAAGGCAAGAAAATACAACGGACAAGCCACTGATTCCAGAATCGCAAAAGCATATTCTGACAATTTCACTCTGATCTCAAAGAAGCATAATTTGCAGAGATGAGTACCATTTATAATTGCCATAATATGACTGTGGCATGGCTGGGGAAATATTGGCATGAAGGCATCTGAAAACCAACCCCTCATCACACAGAAGTCTGGTTGCTATAAGCTTCTGCAGAACCAGGTTCCTTGCATGCAAGGAAAGAGCTGCATATTCCTCCTCAATATGTATAAGTACAACTAAATTTGAATTTCAAAGTAGGTAGAGATTCAAGGTTTTAAATCGGTGCATCCAGCATTGTACCATTCACTCATGATACGGCTCGTATCACCCCTGTTTCGGGCCAGTGGAGCTGTATGGTTCATGGGCGATGCTGGTATATATTGGGCAATACGTAGCATTTGGATGGTACTTTAAAAACAATGATAGAGAACCAACTTTCAATCATAACAGCAAAATCATCAACACAATCATCAGGCCTAGCCACAGGTATTCGGGGTTGGCTTTATGAGTCCTGTTTCACCAATGGCTTGAAAAGAGGTTCAACAAACAGCTGCCCACCAGTTATCAAACCTCCTTTTATCCAGGCCGAGGAGGGTTAGTTGCGATTGCTACACGTGAAAAAATAAAATAAAATGGTGACAATTAAGATTTCCCTAGGATGCCTAACAAATTGAATAACAATTACTAGTCTAATAAAGTGGAAACGACCAAATAGCAATTTCCTTTGGTGGCATTCACATTGGAGATACAGGCTATGAATTGCAATTCCATTGCTTTCAAGTGGGACTTCAAATAAATGTACCTTTGAGGCTACTTCCTGATTTTGAATACTAGAAAGCATCACCAAATTTTTGTAATTTTCCTTTTGACTAAACATGAATTTGTAATTCAATTCAGCTGTGAATCCAAATGAAGCCTAAAGGAGTGATTGAAACAAGTTGCTCTGATGGGAAGAGAGAAGGCCCATCGAAATTAATTAAATTGGCAAAATAAGTGGAAAATTTAACACTGTTAGTGCACTGATTTGTGCATCTATTTGTCAATCACGTGCGTCTATGTGTCAGTGAGTCAGTTGAGCCCTTGGAAGCTGAAGACCAAAGACATAAGAGGACAGGAAGCATCAAGGAAGCGAAGAACAGATAAATTAAGGTACCTTGGTGACCCTAACCTTAGATCCAAAACAACCTAGCCTCTAGATGATCCTAACATTAATAGGTAAACATTTTATTGATACTTTCATAGCCTTAGGAGCCAAATTGGAATATGATAAGATAGACTAAAAGAGGTGTAGAGTTGTTGTAAACTAATTTGCACAAAACAACAAACTTTCGAGCAAAGCTCAATTTACTTTTGTTGATTGAGTCAATTGATCGAAAGTGGAGCTCAATTGATTGATCATGGCCAAAACTGTCCAGCGAATTTTCTTGCCTAAATCGATAGAGTTCGATCGACCGAGGATACCGTTATTTGCCCGTTTTATAGCCGTTGCAAACCAAAATCTATATAAAGGGCATTCTAGCATTATGCTTCATGATGGGTTTTTGGTGCAATAGAAGCCTGGGTGATTCTCCACTCATATCCCTCATTCTAAGCCTCTAAACCAAATAGAATCAAGTTTTCTTCTTGAGCTTTATCACTCTAATAAGGATTCCAACCTTAGTTATGAAGATGAACTTGATCTCTCAATTGTTCTAAAGATTAAACATGAACCTATAGTCAAATCTTTATCTAAATTCCCTAGAACACCCATCTAGGTGAATCCCCCCCATTGGAAAACAATTATTCCTTTAGTTGTACGAGATTTCACCATCATCCCACCACTTTGATAACCTCATTGGTACATCGCATGTAAGATGTTTGTTCATGGAGCTAAACCAACGGCATCAACGAACGTGGGAGCAATTGAGAAGCCGATTCAAGCACAGGAGAGCATTGAAGAGACATCTCAATAATGCGCTACACATGGGACTTAGTCCGACAAGTTGTCAATTGTAAAGTTCATTCACATTCTTTCCTTGTGTAGGATTGAGTGTAGAGTTTGTCACCCAAACTCGAATAGGTTCTTGTGTATGACCTAGGCTCATGTGTAGGGCCAAATTCATCAGACACGGGTGTGTATACGTCAGTCTCCTTGGGGAGCCTCCGACGGAAGTGTATGTAGGGCCTTGGATTAGCACCGCTGGTAGTTGTTGGTTAGCCGATAGAAAACCAACTGAGGTCTCTTGCGGGAACCACCGACATGGGTGGAAACGTGTTCCTCCAACACTGGAATGTACGTGCGTTAGGTCCTTATGTAGGGTTGTAAAGGTTAGGGGTGAACCTATTGAAAACTATATAGTGAATACCGGTACACTGGAGGAAAGTGCGTCTGCTGGGAATGGAATAAGAAAATTGAACCAGTATACATGCTTGTGTTTGTGATTGTCAATTGAGCACAATTCTATCCATGCTTATGTGATTGTTTAGTTATACTATATGAATGTTTGAATTAAATTGTATATTAGGCACTTAACTTGCAAAGCACACACAAGATCACTATCTCTTATAGACTAGTTACTTAATTGTTATATCCTTTGTAGTCTATGTGATTGGACCCACTTTGGCTTGTAAGCCTTAGTGTTAATTTAACTTATTAGTCTTAATTGCTAGATTGTATTAATTAGGCACACAATTTTAAAGTGATCATATTCACCTCCCCTCTAGGCCTTTAGTCATAATTCTAAGCTCCACCGAGCTTCCACACGCGCCATGGTAAACAATCCATGCAATTTCCAACACTACTAATTTGCATGAAATGAATAACAAGAAAATGACCAATAGATTTATTGCAGTGAAAAGTAGTGCCACCCAAGAAGAAATAAAAACTCCACTGAAAGTGTCTTGTTTTGGGGAGACAATAGCCATCTTTTTTTTTCCAATTGGTATAATAGCCATCATTTCAGTGCCCTGAAATGCTAAAATTCCATGAGCTAGATCTCCAGTGAAAATGTCTCATATAGCCCGGGACAGCAATACCATGTGCACTTCAGCAGCGGTGTGTATTTACCGTTTGCTTCACCACCAATAGATGTCAAGTAATAGTTGGGGAAAAAGCAAATGAAGAGATATTTACTTGCACTTGATCAAGAACTTAAAAAGCATGCAGTACCTGCGATTAATAATAAATAGATCATTTCCCTCTGATTTAATCAAATGCCAAGGAAAAGCAACCGAGTCCCCATCAAATTCCCTCGGCAAGGGATCAGCTTCTCTTCCCATTCCCAGCTTATCTAAGATCCAAGTCCATAAACTACCAACTCTTTTATCTGAACTACGTAATGGGTACACTGTTTCCAGCATTCTTGTTTCCATATTAGCTCTCCTGATTGCATGATTCTTCCACAAAAGGAACCAACAAGAACAACTGATTAGATTCAAGAAACGGCCATTAAGATGAAATAGCAATTAATTCTATATATGAAAACAAGGTTTCTAAAAGAGGTCACTGAGGAGTGCCAAGAATGGTCATGAAAATTTTAGATTCGATTGAGTCACATAGTCCATGGATGCCTAAAACAGATGAAAATCTAAAGAAAGTCACATTATGGCCATTCTTTTTCAACTGTGCATTGTGCAGTTCACAAGTTGAATGGTACAGTGAATTGGGACTATCAAACCTTGCTGCTCATTATATAAGAGCACTTTGGTTCTTTTAGGCACTAAAAACTTGCAAATTTTTTCACACTTCTATAAAGTAACTATTGAGTTCAAACTTGCGAATGGCATTTATTGGAAACTACTAAAGACTGATCTATATGTCGAGCATAAAAAATAAATAATTGATGGCAATTAGGAATTGGGTCAAAGATAAAGAAACTTTGAATTAAACAGAATGCTCCTTCAATTTAGCTTTCAATGAAGCTTAGGAACAATCATTGGCATGATATGAATTCTGAATCATCATCTTGTCATCATCATAGCTTTGTCCCCACTATTTGGGGTTTGCTTTGCCAATCATTTTGCTTGGCAAATGTTAGATGACTGGGTGCCCATCAAACATCAATCCTCCTCCTTTACCCAGGTTAGGAACCAAGTGGCATGTACCAGGCAAAGCTGTGAAACCAATTTTGAATACGTAGGCAACGTGGCCATAAATGCTTTCACTTATGGTCACTTTCACTATTCATTTTAATACCCTTTCAGCCAATTGCTTTCACATTTCTCATTCTTCATAAAACTTTTGCAACAATTCCCTTTTCACAAGAGCTTTTGTACTACTTTCTGTGCGTTGCCCTCTGCTCTCTTGTCACTATTTGGGAGGCCAACTCCATTTCCCAATATTAAACAATGTTTTTATTAGGGTTTTTACACTTTTCAATGCTAGTGCACTACATCCTCTTGTTTAAAAATGAAGAGCACAACAAATATATTCTTGAGTGATCAAGTTCTACATGCAGTGCAGGAGTTAGTAGGGTAAAACGGTATGCAACTCAGACACCTATGTATCAACAACTGGAAGCGATTGATAGATTACCTACCTCTGAGTCCACAAAATATAAGCAATCCTCATCAGCGTGATAAAAAGAAGCTGCAGGCCGCAATAATTTAGCAGACTCAAATTCCCCATCCTCAGAACCTGGGGAGGAACCAATCTAATAAATGGAATCGATCAGTTCCAACCAAGTAATCTCAATGCAAGAATGCATGCCTTGGTCAACAAAGTCAAAACTGAGAGGGGAAAGGGAAGATAGGGAAGAAGAGAATGAGCCATGAACAAGCATGTAAAGCTATAAGTGCCACAAGGATACAGCAAATGTAATCAGCATTTGGTTATCATTTTTATTATCAGCTAAAATGCAGGACTACAGCAAAAATAATTCATGCAAATGCTTGATCAACATCCAGTACTGTTTTGATTACTGGGGTTAACCCAGGATCAACCTTCTACCATTACTATCACAGTGATCGTCAACTGAAAATGGTCAAAGACTCAAAATACACTGCAATGTTTGTAGCTGTGCCTTCTCTGAAAACTAACAAGGTTTCATAATCATTTAAACAGAGATCTTGATATGATTAAACACATTTTCCATGACAATCTCAACGCCATTTTCTGAAAGATGGTCAACGGTCATTCCAGAAGCAATAGGCAGTACATTCATTGAAATGAAGAAGTTGCCCAGCACTATCTCTATGAACCATGGTTCTGAATATCGGTATTTGGGGGGGGGTGGGGTTAATCGGCCTGGCCAAAAAAAGAAACGAAACGGGCGCCGCGTATCAATATCGGTACGTATTAGACAATATCAGCCTGTATTGGTCAATTTTTATTTAAGCCAAAGATTTATATATATCAGGAGAAAGAGAGAATAATAAGATATTCAAGAATCTCTGCTTTTTCTTTTTCTTTTTTGCAATTTAGACATGCATATAATGGTGTATCAGACCACTCTTTGATGAGACTGTTGTATGTAGGTTTGACTTGGTGAAGGTCAACTAAATAGGCCCTAATTGAACACAAATCAAGGATGACTTGGTGAACTAGAGCCTGTTACATTGAAATACAACAAAAGGAAGATGAAAATATAAAAAAGAAAGTGAAGGTTTACCTTTCTTTTCAATGTTTCCCATAATGGTCCACTTCGCTTCAATTTGTCGAATCTCATTCAATCATTTGTTTTGATCCCAAAATAGGTCTAGATCTAGCCTAAAATGAGTTTTTGAGCTTTTTCCATTGTTTAAATGAAAAAAAAATACAGATAAAAATGAGACGGGTGAAATTTTGAAAAAAGAATCAAAATTGGGCTTTTATGAGCGTATCGGTCGTTTCCACCCTGTATCAGTGCCGATACGGGCTGATACAAGTCAATCAAGATCGGTTTTTTTGTTTCGGGCCAATACAACCCCATATCGCACATCGTCTCATGCCGATATGGATACAATATGGCCATATCGGCCGAGATAATACCAATGTTCATATCTATGCTATGAACGAAAGTATCCTCAAATCTATACTCTATTTCAGGCTCGTCAAAAATCAGAAATTGACAGATTAAAAAAGAACTTGCATACATACACAGTCCAACATTTTCCCCTTGCTATCGGTTATGATGATCCGGTGATGATTGGTGTCAGAAAGGAATAAGCGACCTCCATCTTCATCAGCAGAAATGCAACCTGAAATCAAGAGAAAATGTATCTTTAAATTTTAATTGATTTATCCAAACAGACAGGTTTGCTAGTAATAGTTCACAATGCACAGGCCTATGTTCCAACAGATATTGCAACTTCAGAATGTCATCGGATGGACTTTACACAATAGTACACAAAATACTATCAGGTAAACGGTAAAAATTCATACCAGTTCCAAAAAAAGACAATAAGGTAAAACTTGTGGTTTGGAGCTGTAATTTAGAGTCTTGAGGTTATGGAACAAACAGCAGCTGAAAGATTCCAGTTTCTTAAGAATTGAAAGGAGATGGTGCATGTTATCATGCTTGAAAATCATAAACAATAGGTGAACTTCAGTGAGACAATGACAAGGCTGCCGACATTTATCAGAGCAGAGCATATGCTCAAGACACTTATCAGACCACACACACAAGAAGATGCTTGTTGTCATGCTTGAAAACCATAAACAACAGGTATATTTGAGTGACATGGCCACCAGCATTTATCAGAACGCACAGAAGCCTGGTCGCACGCATGCACAGAAATTTATCAGAGCATATACTCGATACATTTATCAAAGCACGTATATGCGCGCGCGCATTCAGAGCATATACTAGACAAATATGCCATTCCAATGTCAGTTAGGCATGTTGAATGTAGACTGTTGACTTTTGTCCCTCTAAATGTCTATTTCTTTGTGCATGTGCGGCCCGCTTGATCAAGGAATAGATTAGGAACATTCAAGTGGGGAATTTTATCAATTTTCAGGCCCAGTAAAAGGGCCCAGCCATTTTTTTGGGCTTGAGGTTGGGCAGTTGGGCCTATTGTGCTAGGGCTGCTAGGCCCATGACGGGCTTGGGCTAGGCTCGGGCGTTGGGCAGTAAGTGCTGGACCAGGTTGGGCTTAGCAGGGCCACGTCCCAAACTGGGAATATTACCTCTAATAGTTGGGGAAGACACAATAGAAGAAAAAGAACACCTACCCACACAAATATTCACATGGCTTCATCAATTGGACCATTTCATTTAAGAATCAAATCCTCATATGAATTAGTTGACTAGTTGACGTAGGATAGCCCTAATTATGATGCATGCTCATAAACATAATTAAACAGCGGAAATAAAATGAATAAATGATCTAAAATTCTAGCAGTAATCATCATAACTGAGAAAATCATAAAGGAAACATGCAATGGAGCGGGCCATCATCACAACCCTGGAGTATGAGATTCAATTAATACTTAGGTTGGATCCGGCGAGGGATAAGACCTCCCGATCTTGCATGGTCACACCCAATCGATCAACGAAGATCACTAGTCCGAAGAACCAAGAAGTTTCTCGGATTAGGGATTTGAGAATTTGGAATTTAGGATTTAGATCGGTTCTCAAGATTTTGATCGAAAAAAGATTAGCCAAAACTGAAAAATAGAAAGAAGAAAATAATTACCTTGAAGAAGTTGGAGGGGCATAAGAAGAAATTAGAAGAAGAAGATCAAGGGAAGAAAAGAAGCACCGTTAGAGAAAAGAAAGGAAAGAGGCAACCAAAGGGCTTGCTTTTCATTAATCAATAGTTAAAATTCGTGTTTAGGGCTTCAGCCCACTTAAATAAGCAAATAAAGACATAAAATTACTAAAATACCCCTAAAATAAGCAAATAAAGACATATAATTACTAAAATACCCTAAACTAAGCAAAAACACGTAAATAACATAAGTACGGGAAAGTTCAGGCGCTCGGTCTTCTTTCTCCAATCTTCCTTCATATGTGTCTTCCCTAAGTGGGGTCTTCTATATGTCCAATCACATGTGAAAGGTCTTCAGCTCCTCAATAGTCGCTTATCCACAAGGACGGCACTTGTGGTTGACGCTTTCTTCGTTGGTACACATTGAATGCGCTTGTTTCCGCATCAATTCCCCTCGAGTGAGAAAAACTCGACTCCGACAAGTTGAAACTTTTGTAGCGCTCTAGTAGATCTGGATCAATACCCTACAATGCGTCGCTCGACAGCCAGGTAGATTCAGACGACGGTTTGTTCTTCCACTTGACAAGATACCTTTGAAAACCTCCATCTCTCGTGGTTACTATCTCATCATCCAAGATTTTCTCAATTTCTTCTGTATGGGTAATGGGTGGAGGAGGGGGTGGAAGGGGTTGGGTAGCAAACTCAGAAAAAGGCCATGAAAGGGACGATGTATCAACAATGGGAGTATGGATATGGACTAGATCTTCCACATTAAAAGTTGAATTAATGCTCATTGCAGGTGGAAGGTCAATCCGATACGCGTTGGACCCAACCTTTTGTAATATCCTGAATGGTCCAGCACTACGCGCTTGTAATTTTTTAGCAGATCCTTGAGAGAATCGCTCTGGCCTTATTCGCACCATTACAGTCTCCTTCTTGAAATTCTTGCACTCTACGATGAGAATCAGCTGAAACTTTATAATCACCATTGCTCTTATTTAACCGTTGTCTAATATGTTTATGCAAATCATGAATATGGCGTGCAAATGCATCGGCTGACTTAGAAGACCTTTGGGTAACAGTCATAGGTAAGAGATCTATGGGCATTCTAGGCTTATAACCACTTACAATTTCAAAAGGACTCAACCCTGTAGATCTATTAACTGACCCATTATAAGCAAGTTCAGCAGTTGGTAAAATTAGGTCCCAAGTCTTAACATGTTCACCCACTAGACAACGTAGAAGATTTCCAAGGCTACGGTTTACCACTTCAGTTTGACCATCTGTTTGTGGGTGGTAAGCAATAGAAAATTGCAAACGAGTTCCCATAATGTGTCATAGTGTCTTCCAAAAATAGCTAGTAAATCGAGCATCACGATCAGACACTATGGTTTTAGGTAACCCATGGAGACGCACCACACCATCAAAAAAGAGACGAGCAACATGAGACGCATTCAACGTCTTCGAATATGAGAGGAAATGCGCCATTTTAGAAAAACGGTTCACAACGACAAAAATGAAATCGTGCTTTTTTATAGTCTTGGGAAGCCAAAGCACGAAATCCATACTAATGTCCTACCACGGAGCATGTGGCACTGGTAATGGCGTGTATAGCCCGGTATTGTGCTTTCTTTGCTTTGCCAGCTGACATGTTCGACACTGTCTTAAAACTTTGGCTACGTCTCGCTTGAGACTTGGCCAATAGAAAAGATCTTCCACGAGGGCAATGGTCTTATCATGACCAAAATGGCCAGCTATCCCTCCTGAATGAAGCTCCCAGATGAGGAATTTACGAAGGGACATACGAGGAATACAAAGTCTGTCTCCCTTGAAAAGGAAGCCGTCTTTAAGAACATATTCACCCATAATATGTTGGTCACTAGAGAGCGACGCGTAAGTACCCCCAAAATCAGGACATATGGGGTATTCATCTTTCAGTTGCTCAAATCCGACTACCTCTACACTCAAGGAGTTGAGCAACGCCACTCTCCTACTAAGGGCATCCGCTGGTTTGTTTTCAACCCCGGCCTTGTGTTTCAAAACAAACGAATATTCCTGAAGAAACGCTACCCACTTGGCATGCCTTGGGTTGAGTTTCTTCTGAGAATGCAAATATCTCAAAGCCTCATGGTCAGAAAACAAAACGAATTCTTGCGGTAGGAGATAATGTCGCCAATGTCTTAGGGATTGCACTACCGCATAAAATTCTTTATCGTAAGTGGAGTATTTTTGTTTTGCCACATTCAGTTTCTCACTGAAATAGGCCACTGGGTGTCCTTCTTGACTCAACACTCCACCTATCCCGACACCAGACACATCACACGCTACTTCAAAGACTTTAGAAAAGTCAGGTAGACGCATGACAGGAGCTTCCACCATCTTGCCCTTAATTTCTTTAAAAGCCTTGACTGCGGCTTTAGACCACACAAACTCTCCCTTTTTCATGCACTCGGTAATGGGAGCCATGATCGTGCTAAAACCCTTAATGAACCGACGATAAAAAGTAGCTAGGCCGTGAAAGCTTCACACCTCATGAATGTTCCTTGGTTCTGGCCACTCAACTATGGCCCTGACCTTTTCAGGGTCTGCACGCATCCCGTCAGATGACACTATAAATCCTAAGAACACAACTTGGCTAGACATGAATGCACATTTCTTAAAATTAGCGTACAACTTTTCCTCCATAAGGACACTACAGACCTTCTTTAAATGTTTAAGGTGTGATTCCTTAGTGGTACTATAAA
The DNA here is from genome assembly GCA_037074715.1 of Magnolia kwangsiensis. Lineage (NCBI taxonomy): Eukaryota > Viridiplantae > Streptophyta > Magnoliopsida > Magnoliales > Magnoliaceae > Magnolia > Magnolia kwangsiensis. The sequence goes on from CM073573.1 coordinate 37,454,432, forward strand.
TAAGAATATCGTCAAAGTACACCACTAGAAATTTTTCCATGAACGGCCTCAAAGCTTGTGTCATCACCCGCATGAAAGTACTGGGTGCGTTAGTCAAGCCGAAGGGCATGACCAACCACTCATACAACCCATCTTTCGTCTTAAACACCGTCTTCCACTCATCTCCTGGGCGTATACGGATTTCGTGATATCCACTCTTGAGGTCTATCTTAGAGAATATAGTGGACCTGGCCATCATGTCAAGCATATCAAGTCTAAGTAGAGGGAACCTATACTTGACAGTAATTTTGTTTATGGCACAGCTATCCACACACATGTGCCACGTGTCGTCTTTCTTTGGCATCAACAATGCAGGCACGGCACACGGGCTCATACTCTCTTGAATGAAACCCTTTTGCAGAAGCTCATCAACTTGCTTCTTCAACTCTGCATGCTCTGCAGGGTTCATCCTGTAGTGAGGAAGGTTCGGTAGAGTAGACCCTGGGATAAGATCAATGGCATGCTGTATGTCCCTCATAGGTGGCAACTCATTCGGTAAGTCTTCAGGAAATACATCACTGTATTCCTTCAGGACCGAAGTCACCTCACGGGGCAACTCTGATTGAACCTCAGGCGTAATCTCTCTAGCCACAAGGGCATACACCATAGAATCCTCCTTGGCTTCTTTTTCAAACTCTCTTGCGCTGATAATATGTAGACTTAGGTTTGGATTTCTCCATTTCTCTAGGCTCACTTGCCTTCTCATCCTTCTTCCTCCCTAGTGTATTCTCAGGTGGCATGGGATTAAGTTTGATCTTTTTATCGTTATACATAAAAGTACACACATTCGAACGGCCAAAGATCGTGACATCATTATCGAATAGCCACGGTCTACCTAGGATAACATGTCCCACATCCATAGGTAAAACATCACACCACAGGGACTCTTTGTATGACCCAAACTCGATAGGGACTAGACATTGCTGGGTGACAGGTAGGGATGTCTTGTCAACCCAAGAAACTTTATACGGGTCTGGATGAGGTGTGGATTTCAGTTTTAAGCGATCTAAGGTGCTAGTGGAAATCACATTCTGACAACTTCCACTGTCCACTATCACCTTACAATTCTTTTCACCACACTTGGCAATAGTGTAGAAGATAGTGCTTCGACGCCAGTCAGCACTACTTCTAGACTGAGCTAGCGCACGTCTGAGTACTGCAAGCGTTGCTTCTTCATCCACTTCTTCTTCATCAGTAAGTCCTCCTTCAGGATGATACTCTTCAACTTCATAATCACCCTAGTCATCTCCACCCTCGTGGGACTCGCTTATAACTAAGGCTCTCCCACGGCTCTTCGCAGGACACTGATTAGACATGTGGCCAAGATTGCCACACTCATAGCACCTCACTTGGCTCATGTTACTAGGACCAGCACCAAGAACCCCTTTGCCCTTGTCCTCCCTAAGCTTGGGCGGGATGGTCGCCTGTGACCTAGGTTGACTACCGATATTAGGTCTAGTTCCCTGGAAACTAGATCTAGCACTGGAGTCTCGGGACTCAAAACGACGAACGACAGGAGCCTTCAGATATTGCTCTAACTCCTGCACGACTTGATATGCTTCATCCAAGTCCGTTAAGGGACGAGTCATAAGCTCGCGCTGAAGATCTACACGAAGGCCCGTCTTGAAACGCGAGAGCGTTACTAGAGGGTCTTCTTGGATATCACATCGCATCACATATTCTTCAAATTTAGCAATGTAGTCAGTGGCAGACATTGACCCTTGGCGTAAGGATTGTCATTGGTCAAGGAGCTTCTGACGGTATGAGAGAGGAAGGTACTTCTCCTTTAACTTCTCTTTCATCTCATACCAATGTGTGATAGGGGCCCTACCAACTCTCTCTATCCTACGCTCGGTGTTGGTCCAAAAGAGCTTGGCTTGACCCATAAGCTTCATCTTAGCAAACAGCATTTGACGATTTTCCGACATGCCATACCACTCAAAGTAGTGGTCCATATCAGCAACCCAGTCAAGGAATGCCTTAGGATCCAAGCGCCCATCAAGACTCGGGGCCTCAACTCTCACACTCTTCATCGCACGCTCATCTGGATCATAGCAATCTTGATGATCACATGTGGCTCGTGCCTCTCGCACCACACCACGACCGTTACCACGATCTCTATTCTCACGACCACCACATGTGGCAGCGCGTTCTTCAATGATTCCTCCCACTTGGGAGTACGCGTCATCCCCTACAGCGAGAGTTTCTTTTTGGGACGCCTCTAGTTGCTCGACCTTAGTCATGATAGTGGTAATTTGGTTCTCAAGGCAGGAAAATTCAAGCTTTTGACCCGCTTCTAGGGCGGTTATCTTTTGTATCAATTGAGCAAGTTGATCAGATAATTGCTCGTTATTCATAGTAGGTTGAAGTCCGAAACCTCTACCACTTCTCGTGGGCATACAATGAAGACTTGAACCAAACTATACCCAACTAGACTACTAGGTGTTATGACTTTCAAGATGAATGCGATGAATGCAAAACTACTATGAACTGTCACAATTAAGTTGAAACAAGAAACAACTCAAATCTGAAAATTTTCCAGATTAGGAACTTTCTAAAATTGAAAAGTTTCTAAAATTGAAAACTTTCTAAATCTGAAACTTTCCTAAATTAAACCTAAAAATCAAAACCCTAATTTGATAACTCGATCTAGATAAAAACCATGCAAGCCTAGGCTCTAATACCAAATTTGACACAGGATAGCCCTAATTATGATGCATGCTCATGAACATAATTAAACAGCAGAAATAAAAGGAATAAATGATCTAAAATTCTAGCAGTAATCATCATAACTGAGAAAATCATAAAGGAAACATGCAATGGAGCGGGCCATCATCACAACCGTGGAGTATGAGATTCAATTAATACTTAGGTTGGATCCGGCGAGAGATGAGACCTCCCGATCTTGCATGGTCACACCCAATCGATCAATGAAGATCACTAGTCCGAAGAACCAAGAAGTTTCTCGGATTAGGAATTTGAGAATTTGAGGGTTTAGGGTTTAAATCGGTTCTCAAAATTTTGATCGAAAAAGGATTAGCCAAAACTGAAAAATAGAAAGAAGAAAATAATTACTTTGAAGAAGTTGGAGGGGCATAAGAAGAAATTAGAAGAAGAAGATCAAGGGAAGAGAAGAAGCACCGTTAGAGAGAAGAGAGGAAGGAGGCAAGCAAAGGGCTTGCTTTTCATTAATCAATAGTTAAAATTCGTGTTTAGGGCTTCAGCCCACTTAAATAAGCAAATAAAGACATAAAATTACTAAAATACTCCTAAAATAAGCAAATAAAGACATATAATTACTAAAATACCCTAAACTAAGCAAAAACACGCAAATAACATAAGTACGGGAAAGTTCGGGCGCCCGGTCTTCTTTCTCCAATCTTCCTTCATATGTGTCTTCCCTAAGTGGGGTCTTCTATATGTCCAATTACATGTGAAAGGTCTTCAGCTCCTCAATAGTCGCCTATCCACAAAGACGGCACTTGTGGTTACCGATTTCTTCGTTGGTACACCTTGAATGCGCTTGTGTCCGCATCACTAGTAATGACAGTCATCTACACCGAAGCTGCCACAACCACATGTTACCTTGATCTAATTCAATTTGAGAATATTGCTAATTCAAACCAACTGACAAGAAACCAATCATACCAAAATACTTGACAGATACATAGAAACAGAAAATTTGCTGCTAATGGCTATCATCTACACCACAGCTGTCACAAAGACATGTTACTTTTGATAGAATTCAATTTGAGAACATTCCCAATTCAAACCAGCTAAGCAGAAACATGTTAACATGTTACTTTTGATCTAATTCAATCATACCACAGTATTTCGACAGAAAGGTACTTAAGAGGCAGAAAATTGCTTTAGAGATAGATGACAACAACTGTAATGCACCTCTCAAAATTAAAAAAGAAAAAGAAAAAGAAAAGGAAAGAAAAAAAGCATAATGAAGGAAAATTACCAAATGCAAGGTTTTAATAAAAAGAAGATGGGAAAACAATACCAGGAAAATATAGAAGTAAATTTCTGAAAGAGCAAATATGCAGAAAACAATACCAGGAAAATATAGAAGTAAATTTCTGAAAGAGCAAATATGCAGATCTTTAATGACATCTGGCTCCACTCCAGTGCTTCTCCCCACTCCAGTGCTTTTCAAGTTGTGTACCATAACAACATTTGCATTCTGTAACACATTGAATTCTTCTATCACTGCATATTTTTTGAAGATGAGTTAATGAATCAATAGATAAGAAAGAATGATAAGTAAACATATCTCTCTTAGAAACAGATCACATGGAGCAGATCAAAGCAATAATTGGCCAATTAATTGCACAGTATAAATCTGCTATAAGTGAAGTTGTATTCCACATGGAGACAACAGAGGGAGAGAGGGAGAGAGAGAGCAAAGTAATAATTTGGCAATTAATTGCCCAGTATAAATCTGCTATAAGTGAAGTTGTAATCCACATGGAGACAATACAGATCAGCAGTAATAAGTACCCTAAGATTTGGCGATCCCACTGACAATGTCATGTGACAGAAGGATGGCTTGGAATCAAGAATTTGCTCAATTCGTATCATATGTAAACCACATGATATTTAGTCTACAAAGGAAACCTGAGAGGCAGCCAAGTTGGCCTCTTGGGATGGTGGAGGCATTGGAAAAGAGTGTAAGGAGGTTTGGCATTTGGCAGCCATGGCGACATTGTGGGTTATTTGGGGGGAGAGAAACAGAAGGTGCTTCGAGAACAAATTGGATATGGCAGATCGATCCTTAAAGCTTTGATTTGGGTTAAGGATTGGGCTTCAGTTTGAAGGACTTGGATCCTTTTGTCATTGTTGCCCTTTTGGGTCTTTAATTTCTTCCTGTTTGTTGTTTTTGTAGTATTATTTTCTGCTTCCTTGGCAGTTTCTAATAAAGTTTTCATTACCTTTCAAAAAAAAAAAAAAGAGTGACTTGGTCCAAGTCACTTGCTTAGGAAAACTGTTTCTTCAATGAAAAGTTAAGAGGACTGTGAGATTTGAACTCACGGCGACCATTAGGAAACTAAAGGTCTTTAAACAGTGAATCAACTCACTTACTGATGTGCAGTTTAGCCATTTTATACTATTTATACTTTAATCAACGATTTTAATTATTATTATTACGTAAATAATTAAATTTCATTATTAAATATCAAGTCGAATCAAGTAAAGACCCAGTAGAGTCTTTGAGTTGACTGACCCTGCTGGACATCGAGTCGAGTCGAGTTTTCAGGTTTTTGAACTATCTCCTAGTTGCCTTTAGCCTTCTGAGCTAACTTAAATGGTTAAGTCTTAAAATTAAGAATAAATGTACCCAACAAAAAATTTACGAACATGAGATTAATTTCCAAGCACTTTTGGGGTTAAATATTATATATAATGCCTTTGCTTACTATAATGAAACTCTGCCACTACAAGAGAGCTTAACGAGCTCATAAAAGGAAAAAAACAAAAAATCAACATGTATCACTTTAACCAGGGAAAAAGCATACCTTTGATAATCATTCCAAGGTCCAAATCCTTTTTGTGATAAAGCAAAGGACTCCTAAAACCTTTAAATAACAAGCAGCAAGCCCCATTTTTCATCTGAATAATCCAAGCCCCATGAATGAACAAGATAAGTAAGCAAATGGCCATAAAGAACGGCTTCGACAATAAGCAACTGCAAACATTAAAGTGAGTTGTAAATGACAAGAAGAATATTCAGAAGAAAGCACAAAGATGTCATGCAATTGTGATCAAGTTAAGTTTACTACTCATGTAATAACTTTAATATGATAGATACCGTTCGCCCCCTTCCGGTCTAGCACACAGTAGTTAGGCTAAAATGCAGAGTTAGGCATGATCGTGTTGCAATGTGTGCAGTCTTCAGTAAACATGTATTTACTGGGCCTCTGCTATTCTTTGCAGCCGACTACTTGAGCATGATCTTTCAACCCTTCATCTGATGGTGGTGCATGTGCATGTATAGGTGCGAACTTGAGTGTCCATGTTTATTACCTAATACAAGGTAACTGCATGTGTATGTGTGCCTAGTGCTCTCAGTATGTGTGGTAACTGCCCTTCCATGACCCTTCCTTGCTAGCTTGCCCTTTAGGGTATGCATGTATCAGTTGGGTCGGCGGTTAGCACTAGTTGGGACCAGTGTTCGAAATATCGGTATCGCGCTATGTATCGCACCCTTGGGATACAAATATATATTGGTTATCGGGCAGGATATATTATTGCATAATTTATCGTACTTCTTGGGAAACATGGGGAAACATTGGGGAAATGGTTGAATTTTTCAATGAAACTTCACGGATTGTTAAAAAAGACCTTAATACACACTTTTAAATCATAACATCTTTTTAAAAAGGTGCACATAATAAATTTCCTTTGCATAGGGTCCTAAGGTATGCGATGTTTAACTGAACTAATGCAACTATATTTAAATTGAATGCGTGACATTTATAAATGTATCAAAGACATGTATGAAAACACAACAATTCATTAAAAATCAAAAGAAGTAAAAATTGAGAAATATACATATTAATGATGGGGACTAGTTGTGGCCTAGACCCACATAGAGTTGCGTAGTGGCTCGTAATCATCGTCTACATCTCGATAGGACTAGGAATAGTACTGTTGCTCCACAAATCGACAATATTGTGCTGATATTTGTGTTTTCTCTTCATTCAAGTGTGCGTGACGTAATCAACAGGTTGTATGCCAAATAAACATTATAGAATGACCATCGTTTTCTTGTGGTGTGGTCCACTCGATATTTGCATCTCCCTTATTTTTAGGCTCATCCTCTATAATGATCTGGAAAAATAGATGGACAGCTAGGATAAAACACACACATATGGTGTGGGGCCCACAAAGTAGTATCAATAGCCACCTCGCTGCTGACGTTGTTAGTATGCAATCCTTGTTGAATCATTCCACCAAGGTGGGTGAGACCCCTGATTGTGAGGGCCACTATGATGTATGTGGCTACATCCACACCGTCCATACCTATTGGAAGCTCATTTTAGGCAATTATTCAAAAAATGATGCAAATCCAAATCCTAGGTGGACCATAATACATGAAACAGTGGTAATCGACCATTAAAAACTTCACGTGGGCCACAAAAGTTTTAGATCAATCTTGTATTTTTCCGGTCTCTTCATCCAGATATGTGTGACATTATCAACATGTTAGATGACAAATAAACATTCCGATGGCCCCCATAAACTTTTTAATGGTAGGGATTCAATCACTAATGTTTCCTATAGGATGGCCCACATAAGATTTGGATTTGCTTCATTTTTTGGGTCATAGCTTCTTCTTTTTTTTCCTACACATGCACACATACCCCCACACACTCACGCCGTAGTGGGATTTCACCGCCCATGGATACTCGAACCCTTGACCGGGTGTTGAAACTCCTGAGAGTCTACCACTAGAGCAAGAGTAAAGATCCTAAGATTTTTGGGTCGTAGCTTAAAATGATCTTTCAAAAGTATTGGATGGTGTAGATTTAAGACACATATATCACTGTGAGCCCCACAATCAAAGTCACATCCACCTCTGGGGATCCATGCCCACGGCCGTAATTGGCGCATTTGCTACCAAAGCCTTTTGCATGAAGTTCGTCATTGGGAACCTAGGTGGGGCCCACTGTGATGTTTGTGAGAAATCCACTCCTTCCATCCATTTTGTTAGTTCATTTTAGGACATGATACCAAAAACGAGTTGAATCCAATACTCAAGTGGGCCGAAAACGTTAGGATTGAACATCCACAGTTGAAATATTCATGGGGCCACAGAAGTTTTGAAAATGCTAATATTTGTGTTTTCAGTTCATCCCAGTAGGAATGACGTTATGAACAGTATGGATGGCATGTAAACATCGGTGTCGACCCCAGGGAGGTTTCAACGGTAGGAATTTCCCTAACCGCATTTTCCTTTAGTGCGGACCACTTGAGTCTTGGATCCTACTCACTTTTAGTCTAATACAGTAAAATGATCTCATAAAACGGATGGATGGTATGGATTTCTCACGAACATCAAGTTGGGCCCCATATACGCTTCCAACGTGGAAATTCCTACAAAAGGCTTCACATCAGCACCGCATCAAATCCGCTTCCTGTGAAACTCGTGTGCTAAGTAAACTCAATGGGGTCCACCGTGATTTATATATTTTATCCACTCCTTCCATCCATTTTACAATCTAATTTTAGGGGTTAAGACCAAAAATAAAGCATATCCAAAGCTCAAATGGACCACACCACAAAAAACAGAGTGAATTGAATGTCCACCGTTAAAAAATTCCTGACCACAGAGGTTTTGGATCAAGCTTATATTTGTGCTTTCCCTTCATCAATGTTATTTTGTTCTTATGAACAGTTGGATGACAAATAAACATCATTATGGGCCCCTACAAAGGTTTCAATGGTAGAAATCATTATTCCCATTGTTTCCTATGATATGGTCCGTTTAAGGTTTTGATATGTTTCAATTTTGGGCTCAACCCTTTAAACGAACTGAAAAAATGGATGAACGGCGTGGATAAACTAGATGCATTCACGATGGGCCCAAAGGCCCTATTAAAGAGTATCGAATCTACCGTTTAAAAATGCCAGACGAAACTCCCTATTAAAGAAGGATCGGATTTCTCTCTCACCAAGAACGGCCGAAGCCATTTTTGAAGAAAGAAGGTTTCGGTACTTCTGGAACCCAAAATCCCTAAAATTTCACCGTTTTCAACGGCATTTTCAAAGAAACAGGGTTTCGGTCCTTCCAAATCTAATGGATTTCTTGAAGAAAAAGGGCTCTGATTACGCATTCTTCTTCTCTACAGGTACTGAAACCCATCTCCGACATTTTTATCGTCGAAATGTCTATCATAAAATCTGTAAATAATGCATGATATCAAAATCGTGACAATATCGACGAAAAATTGTGCGATATCTTACGATATATCGCACGATACAAACAATCCTTTTTTAAAATTTCCGAGTGCTTTTTGGGGGTTTCATATCGCTTGCATGCGATAACAATATTATCGGCCAGATATATTGGCCGATAGTATCGATTTTACGAACACTAGCAGTGTTCGAAATATTGGTATCACGTTATGTATCGCGTCCTTGAGATACGGATATGTGTCGGTTATTGCATGAGATATATCATTTGTATCGGGTAATTTATCACATTTTTTGCGAAACATGGGCAAACATTGGGGAAATGATTGAATTTTTCACTGGAACTTTAGAGATCGTTAAAAAAGACCTTAACACACTTTAAATCATAACATCTCAAAAAAGAAGTGCACGTAATAGGTTTCATTTGTATAGGGTCCTAAGCTATGCGTTTTCTGACTAAACTAATGCAACTATATTCAAATTGAATGCATAATATTTAAGAGTGTATGTGATGATCATTTCATCAAACACTTCGAAATTAGTCTCAATTAACAGCTGGTTGAAGGGAAATTTCAATATATATATATATATATATATATATATATATATATATATATAATTTTATTTTTTTATTTTCTGAAAATTGACAAGGACTTAACAAATCAGTAGATCAGCCCTCATACATGCTTGATTTCATGTTTGGAGTGCAACATTGCAAGCAATTTGGGAGAAGGGAAATTTCGAATTTTGCCCAAATCAGACCACCTACACAAATTTTGAAATTAGAGTGTATGTGATGATCATTTCATCAAATACTCCTAAATACTTCAAACTTAGTCTCAATTGACAGCTGGTTGAATGAAAATTTTGAGAAAAAAAAAGAAGCATGGAGAACATGAAGAACCAATGGATATCGAAGTCAAAGCTCTAATTCCATAATTTTTCAAGCAAAACATGAAGAACCAATGGATTTGTAATCATTTGACACTGATTTAACGTAATTTCAACAAAAAAAAAGGGGATTGGAAATTGAAAATGCTCATCGGATCGAACATGTGTGATATATCGGCACTACCCATGCGTTTCGTATTGCACAAGTGGGATACAAGATATATCGGCCGATATCGTCGATATTTAAAACATTGCTCTCAAGCATTTGATCTCTTATTGGGGCTAGTCCTAGGCTACTTCCGATAATCTCATTCTTGATTCAATCCTTCCCTACTTTTAAAGAATCAAGGATAATTCTATCATTCCTAGCCTTTCCATATCCATCTCCAAATCCTCATCTCTGCAACACTCGTTCTCTGCTCATGTTGCTGCCCAAGTGCACAATGCTACCCTTGTAGCATAGCAGTCTTACAGATTTTTCCCTTGAGTTCCATTGGCATGGATATAAGTACAACTAATACTCCCTAAAAGTCAATCAAAAGAAGCAAAGGGCTGCTTGACTCTCACAGAGTGAATCAAAAGGAGTCCATAAGCCCCTTCATCATGAGAGTTTGGCGAATAATTTTGTGAACGTGCAGGGTGGGTGGGATCAGTCCCCTTTATACCGGCTATGTTGATCATGTCTCCACATCAGGTTTTCAAGAATTCTCCACATCTACGCCTCATTTTGCGCTTAACATCAATGCACATGCCGAGGCTTTACTAACTGTTAACATAATTGGGCCATATCCCTCTGTGCCATAGGCCATTCCCTTCACTTGGGCTTCACTTGGGCCGTGGGCTTCATTTTTCCCTTTTATTAGTTCTCTTTTTATTTTTGTTCTTTTTTACCCTATTCTCTAAGGGTGGTTTATGTAATTTAGCCATTCACTTAATATATATATATATAGAGAGAGAGAGAGAGAGAGAGAGCTAGACATCCAAGTCTCAGTATCTTTTCTTCCCAAGTTCTTTGTTTCCTCTGACATAGTATCAGAGCAAGGTCCCCAAGGTTTCTAATCTCTTGATCGCTTCCCCTTCTCTTCTGCTCCTCTTCTTTTTCTTTTCATATATTCTCTCTTGGTTTGAGTCTTAACCTTTTTATCACTGATTGTATGCGATTTGTGAGGGGTCATCCTATGGCTATGGTGTCTTGGAGATCTTGCTCAAGTTTTTCCAGGAAATTCGGATTGATCAAGTCTTTAACAATTTAAGGCTGGTGTGTTTTATTAAAAACAACAATAGGATTTTCCAGGAAATACAAGACTGACGTGTTCCTTTTGGTTAGATTAAAACAGTAATAAGAGTTTGCTGGTTAATTATCATTTAGACAGTTTTTTGGGCATATTTCTTCCATATTTACAAGAATCTCCTTGTAGTAACCCTAGTTTTGATTTGTTTTCTTTTAGGGCGTGTTTGGATATGTGATTACGGTCATAAAGTAATGTAAAACCTGTCATCATTGCACTACGATGTCGTTTGGATAAAAGCCTGCAGCGGTGGTATTTCGGCTGCCTGTTGTAAATAGGAGAGAAGTCCTCATAAACTAGTTTCTGACAGAAAATCCAGGATGGGTATTACAACCATCCCCTCACTACAGTCAACATGACCATGCTTTTGTGGAGTGCAATGCATGTGCACTGTAGTAGTTGTGCTCCATCATAGACTCCTCTATAATAAAAATAAATAAATAAATAATTTAAAAAAAAAAAAAAAAAAAAAAAAACATTGGATGCCCCAATAGCCCTCCTCTCAAACCCTTCTCCTTCAGGACCGGCGAGTTGCCAAACTCCCCCATACCCATCCACCACCCTTCGTGTATAACTGTATATCACCTCCGAACTCCCCAAACCATTGATTCGTGCCATTGTACATACCAATCTTCAGCTACAATGGTTAACCTGAAACTTGAGCAGGATCTTCTTCTGCCTCAATCAGATCTTCGAAGTCATTATCCTAAGGTCAGTGTTCGACATTAACCAGAGAATAGCCTTTCATGGGAAGACAACTACACCCTCCGACAGTCATCCTACCTTAGATGCCCAATAGGCTACTGCTTTCATTAAAAATGTCCATACAATGCACTGGCTCACGCAGGCAATACACACAGTTGTCAACCTTTGGACATGCAAGGTCATGGAGGTGGCCCTTACCTGATGCCCCCTTTCGAACTTGTGTAATGGCCACAGTGGATCTTTTACTATTCCATTCCGGAGGGTGCTCCAGCCGTTGGATTCAGGACAAACCTGGTTTAGCAGCTATACCCCAAACTATCCATGTCAAGCTTGGGTTTAGGTGTAAGGCAACCAGAGTATCCACGGAGGGCACTAGAAAAATCAGCCATGGGATGAAATAGAGATTGCATCCAATAACTACCCAGCTCAAGTGATGATGCATGCAGTATTTGTATATGTGCAAGACTTCTCTATGAAAGAGGTAATCCACTACATTCACAAATCTGTTGCAATCTGGCCTTGGGTTCAAATATTGAATGTTGGGCACCTTCTTTGTCTGACGGAATGTATGGTGCACAGTGCACGCATGCACGCCGATCAATCGTGGAGAGGGTCTAACATATACTAGAGGGTCTAACATATACCACATGCATGCATGTCAAAGGTCCATAGGCCCCACTGTGGTGTATGTGATATATACACTAACCATCCTTTTTTCAACAGATCATTTTAGGGCATGAACCCAAAAATGAGGCAAATTCAAAGCTCAAGTGGACCACACCAGAGAAAGCACTGGGGGATAATAACACCCACCGCTGAAACCTTCCAAGGCTAAACCATAATGTTTATTGGCCAACTAACTTGTTCAGAACGACAAATGGAGCTAAATGAAGGGAAAATACAAATATTAGCTTGATCCAAAACTTTTGTGGCCCCCAAGAAGTTTTCAATGACATGTGTTTAATCCCCACTATTTTCTATAGTGTGGTCCAATTGAGCTTTGGAATTGCCTCATTTTTGGGCTCTTGCCCTAAAATAATTGTTACATGTGATGATGCTAGTGGGATCTTTGAATTGAGGATCTATCTTAGCAAAGTTTTAACATCAAAGATTTGGATCTATTAATATATTTTCTTGGCATTGAAGTCTCTCAATCGAATAAGGGTATTATTTTCTCTCGGTGAAAATATGCTCTTGATATTTTGGCTTCTACTATTAATCTTGATGTCAAACCCCTTAATTTCTCCTTAGAGCTTGATAAGAAACTTCAGGTTGATGGTGGAGAACTTCTTGATGATCCTCGCATGTACCAACGCTCAGTTGGTCAGTTGATATATTTCACCATTACTCATCCTGACCTATCTCATGCAGTCAATCTGGTGAATCAATTTATGCATGCTCCTCACTCAAATCATCTTGAAGCTGTTCGTTGCATTCTTCACTACATCAAGTCTTCTCCAGGTCATGGTATCCTATTTAATTGTTATACTAATCTGAATATTAAAGGTTATTCTGATACAGACTGGGAATGTTCTCCTGATGATCACCGTTCTACGACAAGATATTGTACTTTTTCAGAGGAAATCTCATTATGTGGAAAACCAAGAAGCAAACCATTATTGCACAATCCAGTGCAAAGGCCGAGTACCACACTATGGCAAATACTGCATGTGAAATAAATTGTGGCTAAAAAATTTTGTCATTGAATTAGGATTTCTGGCGAATACTCCTGTCCTCATGTATTGTGACAATTAGGCTACCATTCATATCACTTCAATCCCATTTTTCATAGAGGCACAAACTGAGGTTGCCAGTAGCATGATTTCTACTCTATTTGTTCCTTCTACTAAACAACTTGTTGATATCTTCACTAAGGCTCTTTCCTTTGAAGTGGGAGGACATATTGATGCAAGACCGATGCATGAACCACCTATCATGAGAGATCAAGTAACAAAATTAAGATAATTAACAAAAAAAAAAAAAAAAACCTTACCATAATCATCACGGATACCATGAAAACCAAAAGAACACCATGCATAATCTTAGCCTAAGTTACCAACATCGTCATAAAAGATCATTAAATAAAAGGAAACTAAGATCTAATGGATGTAGGGACATCTAATTAGCATAGGGTATAGTCCACCTCAAAGTAGAAGACTTAATACACCCTAGGGTGAAATTAGGGTTAAAAGAGATTGAGAAATAGGGTTAAAAGAGATTGAGAAATATAGGAATAAATTGGGTGAATTGGTTAAGGGGATTTGGGGAAAAGATAAGAGGGTTTTGATTTAAGGGTGATGGAAGACCAAAAAGGGTAAGGATTCACACGCGTGGGATGGATGGGTTTAGGTCGGTTAAGGTTTGGATGGAATAGAGGTAAGGAAAAGATGGGTTTAGGAGAGCATGAAGCCTTAGGATGGAAGAGTCAAAGAACTTGAAGTAAATACCTTAATGGATGAAAGAGAGATGAAGATGTGAAGATAAATGGAGACCTCGCACCTCCGTTGATGAAGATTAGCCTCGCACCAATCTCCCTTCCAAATCACATGGAAGTATCTTCAAATCTCATAAAGATGAAAGAAGAATAAGAAAAAGCAAAAGCCCCTTTCTTTCTTTCTTTTTTTCACAAAACCTAATGAAGGAGAGAGTCACACGCCCACCCTCTTTTTATAGCTTCACCAAGTTTCACTAATTACAAAAAACACCTTGTCTTATGAAATTTTAATAAAAATTGCCTTAATCTAAAGAGAATCTACTAAATCACTCATAAAGGTGCCCAAACATAAAATAATCACAACTAAATCCTAAAAGATGATAAAATCTAAAAAATTGATGTGGACGATCCACGATCAATGGGCCGATCATGTGATCGATGCGATCCAATAGCCCAATCGTCACGTCCGTCCAATCCAACGATCTAGATCACTTTATAAAGCAGCCCATGTGCATCTTTCCAGTGTGCGGGGTCTTCCAGATGCTCACACATGCACATGAGGTCTTCAGCACGATCATGGGTACTCACCTAGCGACAGAAAAATCGGTGCAGCCCGCCTCCTCCTCTGATACGTATGGAAGAGTGTACATGACGTGATGTCCTCGTCACATATTCAAGGCAAGCTGGACATGATTGATATCCATGCCTCAGCTTGAGGGCGGGTGTTGACATAACATAACCATGAGCCCATTCCCTTTACCTGGGCCTCTAAGTTGGGTCATGAGCCTCTTATTTTCCTTTTCTTAGTTCTCTTTTACCATTTTCTCTAAGGATAGTTTTTGTAAGTTTGTCATTCACTTAATTTATAAAGAGAGAGCTAGACATCTAAGGCCGTGTTTGTTAACGCTGAATTTTAGCACTTAATGCGGAATGGGAAAAATTTTCCGTGTTTAGTGGTGTTTGTTAATGCGTTGTTAACGCGGAAGACGGAAAGCGCTAAGTGGTTTTTCACTAAATTTTTTCCGTGATAAGAGTCCGGCTTAATGGTGAATGCGGAATGCGCTCCGTGATTTTTCATTAAACAAAAATTTTTTGCTTCCACAAGTACCCCTTTTCAAGTTACGACGGATATTTTTTCTTTTTAATTGTTTGTGCAATACAAAATCAACCTTTAACCTTTGAAACTTCTTTGTGCCCCACTATGATTTATGTGTTTAATCCACACTGTCCATCAACTTTTTCAGATAATTTAAGATATGATCCAATAAAAGAAGCAGGCCCAATGATTAATTGGACCATAAGGTGGGGATTGAACGTCCACCGTTAAAAACTTCTTGAGAGCTAGAGAAGTTTCCGATCAAGCTGATATTTGTGTTTTCACTTCATCCACGTCTACATGACCTAATCAATAGGTTGGATGGTAAAAAAACGTGCCCATGTAATCAATACAGATGATAATGCAACTGGTGCATTTTAATGCAACCAAGATTATTATTTGGTGTGGTCCACTTGAGTGTTGAATCCGCCTCATTTTGTGTTCATGCCTTAAAATAATCTAAGAAAAGGGATTGACAGTTTGGATGTACATATGCATCATGGTGGGCCCACCCACAGAATTGCCCGTTCGGAGCTGGGGACGGGCGGACACGGATTTCCTGCGAAAGGATGTTGGGTGGGATCCACCAAGATATTTGTGTAAAATCCACCTCTTTCATACGTTTTAAAAGCTCATTTTAGGACGTGAGAAAAAAAAATAGTTATATATAACACTCATGTGGGCCACACGAGAGGAAACATGGAGTATTTAGTGAGAACCGTTGAATCATTCTTTTGACCATAAAAGTTCTATGTCAAGCTATATTTTTGGTGTTTTCACTTCATCCCATTCGGAATGACATTATAAACGGTTTGGATAGCATATAAACATTAAGATAGAGTCCAGGAAGGTTTCAAAGGTGGGAATTTCTTTCCCCAATTTTCTCTCTGGTGTGACCTACTTGAGTTTTATATCCACCTAATTTTTGGTCCCACATCTTAAAATGAGCTTTCAAAACCGATGGACGGAATGAATTTCTATCATACATTGCAGTGGGCCCCACCCAGCACACTTGTGCAGGAACTTCCTACATAAGGCTTTCGCAGGAAATTCACGTCCGGGACGGGCGGGGGTAGTACGCAATCCGGGACGCGGATTGCGTACCGACAGCGTCAGTATTGGGGTGGCTACTAACAGTATTATGTGAACCCCATCATGATGAATTTTTCCCATCCACGCCATCCATCTATTTTTTCAAAATATTTTATTGTATAAGCCAAAAAATAAGTCAAATATAAATCTCATATGAACCACACCACGGGAAAGAGTGGTAATTGAACAATCACCGTTAAAAACTTCTTAAGAGCCACAAAAGTTTTAGATTAAGCTTATGTTTTTGTTTTCTCTTCATCCATGTGTGCATGACCTAGTCAACAAGTTAGATGACAAATAAGCGTTATAGTTAGCCCTAGGAAGTTTTTAATGGTAGGCATTCAATCTCCACTGTTTTCTTGTGGTGTGGTCCACTAGAGATTTTGATTATCTCAATTTTTTTGGATAATGATTTATAATGACCTGAAAAAATATATGGATGGCTTGGATAAAACACACATATACCATGCTAGGGCCACAGAGCATTGTCAGTAGCCAGGTGCTACTGACGCTGTCCGCATGCAATCCGCTTCCTCCACGTTGCTCGTCCCCTGCCACGGGCCAGTGGCTGGTGGTCGGTGCTCTATGGGTCCTACCATGATGTATGTGTTTCATCCATGCCATCCATCTATTTCTTCAGATCATTTCATGATATGGGACAAAAAATTAGGTATATCAAAATCTCAAGTGGGCCACATTACAGGAAATAGCGTTGAATGAGCGTCGACCATTAAAAACCTTTTGGCGGCCATAAAAGTTTTGGATCAAGCTTATCTTTGTTTTTTCCCTTCATCTGAGCCTGTATGACCTAATAAAAAGATTGGATGTCACTATATTCCTTCTCGACGCAAAGAGACATAGTTATTGCATACATGACACTACACAACTACATCAGAAAAGAATCCATCTCCGATCCACTCTTCCAACAATACAATAATGAAAATGTTTTCAAAGATGAATATTGAATGAGAGAATGATATGACTGAAGTGGAAGAAATATTTGAAAACTTTGAACAAACTATTATGTCCAATATGCGAGAAGAAATTGCCGCCACACTTATACATGCAAATCATTAATTTTTTATCTGTTTTTATGAATAATGATATTTTAATTTTCTATTAAGTACTTTATAATTTATTTGAATTAAATAGAATAATTTTATTTTCAATTAATAAAAAATAATTTCTCTGTAATGTAAAGCATTTCCAAACAAGAGATAGATGGGAGCAAATGTGTCAAATTAACATATTTCTGACATTTCAGATGTTTGTTAACAAACAGATTGTTTCAAATTCAGTACTTAATTTTCAGACTTCAGCTATAGTTACCAAACAAGTTTTTTAACTTCAGATTTCAGATTCAAGCTTTCGATTTCAGATTCAGGCTTCGGATTTCAGATTCAGGCTTTAGACTTCAGATTTAACAAACGGGGCCTAAGTCTCTTAGTTTCTTTTCTTACCAAGTTATTTCCTACATCTAACAATTACATAATGGGAAAGTTAAAATCTGCCTAAGCCAATTACACCCATGCAAGGTAACCTTCTTTCTAGAGAGATTCTTCAATTATCGACATCAAAAATATTTTGTAAAACATGATGATTGAAACAGGAACAGTAACTGACCTCAATAAAATCCTTATTAGACAACAAGATAGGAAACGTAATATACTCCTTCATGACCGTCTGGATTACACGAGTTAGAGCGGCAACACAAGACACTGAACTACTAGACTGAAAACCAAAAACATGAAGACTTGGATACCTGCAATGAGCAAACATTAACTATCTTAGAAAAATTTACCCTTGATTTTTACAATTTTTCCACGTCAAAAGTTTCTAGAAAGACGGACGTAAGGTTCTACACAACTACCTCCGCTGAAGCAATTTAACTCTTTCAAACATTAGTATACGATCACAGCCAAACATTATAGGATCCTCAAGGAACCCACCCACAACAACCAGGAAAATTCCATCCCTGCTGAAGGAACCCTGACTTTCCGCAGTTCCATTCAACCAACGGTGATGAGGACCTGTAATTTCATCGGAAACAAAAACATAATAAGATGTTTCACACATTGTGGAAGGGAACTATGAAGCTAACTGGGTACAAATAGGTGGTTAATACCAATACTGCTGAAAACAAGTTCACCCCTACTGCTTAGTTTCTGTTTGAGTTAGCAGCTATGGATATTATCAATAAAATCCTCAACCATGATATGTAAAAATAATGTCATCAGTTTATGATAAATGACACAATTATTTTCTAGTCATCAAGCACTCTTATCCCTGTACGCATGACACACATGTATGAGAACCCAGCCATTCATCTGTTGGGTCCTAGCATACAGGGGAAGGGATGCTTTGGGGGGGGGGGGGGGGGTTGCTTATCTGCATCTCTTGGGATTTTTCACACATGGTCCACCAAAGACCAACTGATGAACACTGGATCTCATTCATGTGCAGCATTTAGTTGTGTATTGAAATCGAGTGCCCGGCAACTAACTTTTATATTAGCATTAAGCAGTGGAACCTTTCCCTCAGTTTATAACTTGATAATAACTGCCCACTAATGTCTAAGAAAGAGCTAACCAGGGACATATAGTCACCAATCAGCCTAATTAACAGCCATCAAGGAATCTTACCTAACTGGTAATAACTAATAACATATTAAAAAGTTACATTCAAGGAAACTACCTTCAACCTCATCAAGGGTGGACTTGATGAATGTCAAAAAATCTACTTCAGGAAAAGACTCATGTGTAGCTTCTGTGACTGTCGAGCACCTAAAAAATAACTGTTATTGGTAAGTTAGAAGTGTCATCAACTTTTACATCTTACACTACCTACAATTCCTTCTTTTCTTTTTTTCAAACTGGTGGTCTAACTACCATTCTCATCAATGAAGTATCAGAACTTCACAAACTGGGAGCAAAAACAAGAAGTAAATCATTCAATTCACTGCAATAATAGTGCCTGTTTGATCATACAGTTCACTGCATTTTTATTTTTTTGACAGGACAGAGAATAATCACATTCAATTCTAGGCATGTTTAGGATTAGGGAAATGAGAATATGGATACAGTAAATCTTGTCGAATTCATGGATTTGCATTCGATTTGGATTTATCAAATCCTAAAGTCCCTTGTTTGGTAATCAAGTTACAAATCCATTGATTCAGGGAGCAATTACTGCAATGGTGAAGCATTTATTACAAAGGCATAGCTTTTCTTGCTCTTGGAGGAATCTCTCATTTTGTGGATTTGAGAAGTCTTTTAGTTTTTTCAGAGATTTGGGTGTGACAGAAATCCATGGATTTATGGGGTTATTGGATTTGGGAAATCCACAAATTTGGCAAATCCCCAACCAAAAACAAACAGGAAAATATTAAATCTGTGGATTTCCAAAATTCCTCGCCCAAAACAGCCCCTAAAGGAAGATAAATACCATTGAAAAGTACAAGGGCAACAAAACATGAAAAAGAACACAGTCAACAATGGTATAAGAAATTGATCCATATGTCAGCAAAAGATTATTAGCATAAACATACGGCTTGGAGAAAAAATAAACACTTCTCCAAGAAATAGTTGAATATGAAATCAGAATATTGATATTTTGTAGGAAGAATATCTCAATTCTTTGTTTACCTGTGAACATGACACCCCCTTTCTATGATGCTTGCATTTGCTTTTACCCATATGGAAGATAAAGGGTTTGCAAATGAAGAATGAAACATTCCTCTAAACTGTTGATTAGGAATACCTGAGCAGTTAAACAACACGTAACAAATTAGCATTTCTAAGACATCATACGCAAGGCAAGACTGCATTTGGGAAAATGAAGATGGAAAAAACCATTGTGCTAAACAATTAGAAAGTTGGTAAGGTGATTTTAGGTTTAGCTTATCACCCAGACTTACTTAACTCTACCCATACAACTTGCATAACACACCCCACATGCACATAACTTATCTCCAAACAGTGTTTTCGGCAGCACTCATAGCGTAGCGTACGCTACATAGTGTAGCATAGCTAAAATGCTATGCAGTGCATGCAAGCAGCGTAGCTCCCTAGTAGCGTAAGATACAGGGCATGTAGTGTAGGGTACAATGTAGCGCAGGTAGCGTATGCTACCTGAAGTCTCTCCCCTCTTTTTTTGAGTTTTTCTTCTATGCTAATTCAACACCTATTTTTAAATGGTGGTGACTCATCCCCATCACATGTGGCACTACATTAGATCAATCTAGTCCATCTAAATTGTGGTTCATATCATGGATAGAGCACTTAGATCAATCTGAACCATTCATATTGTGAATTTGTAATGTTTCAATTTTTTAAAATTATATATATAAGGTCACACTTGTCTAAAGGCAAAAAAAAGACAAATTTTGCATGGAAATGTGGTTGACAATCCGGATTTGCAGTAAAAAAAAAAACTCAAAGGAATTATGCATTTTGTAAATTTTATTATATTTTCTATTATTTTAATTTTAAAAAATACGAAGTATCTGATGCAACCAAATGGTCACACGTGCCGATTGATCAAGATTTGAAGAAAAGGCCGGCATCTCATGCGAGCACACTTCGTGCGTGTGTACAAGAAAAAGACCACCTTCTTCTTTTTTTTAGCCATCATCACTTCCTATTTTTTTCAAATCTTTAGATTAGGAAATCTTCTCTTTCTTTCATATATTTATTTTTAGACGGAATAATTTTAAATATTTTCTTATATAAGTATCTTCTTATTTTAGGCATTTTCTTAATTAGAATGCTTTGTTATTTAGGTGTCTTTTTATTTTCATAGATTTTTAGATTCTATAACTTTTATTATAGATTGTAAGGTTTGATTAAAAATGGGGCCTATGGCCCATAGAATAAGACAAGTTGATCAATATTTTCTTTATGAAATTTTCTTCTTTTCTCTACGGTGGCTGTTGAAGGAAGGGAAAGTGATCTCTAGTTCTAGACTAGAGGACTGTTGAGCTTGCTCATAGTCTTGCATTTGTGATCTCTACCATCCAGCTAGAGAATTGTTGGATCTTTCCCATAATCTCTTTCTTTTCTTATTGATTTATTTGTTTTTCCTTTCGGATTTGCATCGGTATCGTGTAACTTACACTATACACTACACGCAATAGAGGGCTATATGCTACACGCTACTTAAAACACTACCTCCATACCCTACCATGTTTGTAAGTATGGAATAGTAGAATAATTGCATGGACCCACAACTACATATACTAGTTGAAAAGAGCAGCTGGTTTAGGGAACAGAGGATCTGATAAGCTACTACATTTATGCAACAAAAATTCTGAATACAACCACACTTGGATTTAGTAGATACAACCTAGGTTTAACATTACAACAGGTCAAGACCCATGAAATTCATAAAAATAACAAAGATCATTTCAGATTTAAATTCTCTCTATGTATTGGAATGATCCACTCATCAGCACACTATTTTAGATGCAGGCAAACATACCTCATCAACAACCCATTGTCATGAAGAGTGGAATTCAAGGGTGCTTTGGAAGTAATTATATTTGCATTGAGAAGAATGGCCATTACCCAAAAACTAAGAGAGATCATTTCTATATTTGCATTGAGAAGCATCGCCATTGCCCAAAAAGTAAGCAAGATCATTTCTTCAAATTGAAGAAGTGAGCTCGCTTGCCATTTGGATGCTCGTTTGCCTAACATTCTCCATTCTTCTCAATATAGAAAGCGGTTCCCAACTTCCTAACAATTTTCCAATATAAAAGCGAGCGTTGTTTGAACAGGGTTCAGTTACAATTTGCACCCTTTTCCAGACAATCCCAAGATCCAATATTTCCATACGGCACTCATCATGTGTATCCTCACACTATAACAATGGGCTTGTCCCATCTCTAATAAAACTTTTCTTTTTCTTGTTTGTAACTTTGTAGTGTTTACATGCACCTCAATGGACGGTGTGTGCCCATCCACCTCAGGCACACATGCCAATATATCACATGTTTGCAATATCTGAGCCGCCCGCAAGGTAAGCCCAACCATGAAGATAACCAGCTGCAAAGTCAGAACGATCCACTCATCAGGTGGGCCCAACTGCCCACACTAAGAAACAATGGATGACACGGTTCAGCATACCCATGTGGCCTACCTGATGAGTGGGTCAGCATGATTTTCGGACCAGGTGATCTTCATCGTGGGTTCCACCATTTGCACAGCCCAGATACCGTACACGCGTGACATGTTGGCACGTGTGCCCAAGACAGACGGTAACATAATGTCCATTGACGTGTATGCAAACATGACTCTACTCAACAATCCTTTCCTTCCCAAGACCCCTTTTAACGCAAGCAGCAGTACAGTGACTAACCATGTATCCAGATGTCACCTTCAATCTCACGTGATATTTGTCAATGAATTATCATTTGAAATGCAGTATATGGAAAATCATTACATAAAACAGCAACAGAAATTACGATTCATCGTTAGAATGAATTCGTGGATAGGAAATGGAATTTCACGTGAATGATCAGAATAGAAGGGGGAAGGATTCAAGAACAGAGTGTAGGGATGGAAATGGAGTATGATTTTGGTTGGAGATGAAATGGCGATGTAGAAAAACTAAGATTGGATTACCTGAGATGAAGAAAATTCGAGGTAGAAGCCGTGAGATTTCTCTGAGGCAGCGGAATCTGAAAGCCATGAGAGAGAGAGAGAGAGAGAGAGAGAACAGGTGCTGAGGCCTGAGGCTTTGGGTTTTTGCGGGTGTGATAGCCGGGAAAAAAAAAAAACCTAGAATACTTTGCTACTCTGCCGGAGTCTAGTTGATGATACGCAGGTTACCAATCCTATAGTCAGACGATCAAATGAGCGTATTTTTATCATGCCACATGTGCAATTTACGATCAAATGAGCGCATTTTTATTAGGCCACATGTGTAATTTCTTTGTGCCTGCGTATTATGCGTCACGCTCCGACAGAGTATCAAAGCCCTTCTCTCTAGCATTTTTATTAGGCCACATGTGCAATTTCTTTGTGCCTGCGTATTATGGGTCACGCTCGGACAGAGTATCAAAGCCCCCCCTCTCTCTCTCCCTCTCTCTCCCCGCACAAGTTGGCTACTTGGATGAATCAACCGTGTGATTTTACTATCAGGGAGTCCGTCGTCCAGCTGTACGCGAACTGAGTGAGCTTGGTTAGCTTGCTGGACTCAACTCGAAAAAGCTCGAGTTTGAAACCGAGTTCCAGCCCAGTCTGGTTGATTTTTTAAGCTCGAAAAAATTTCAAGTTAAGTTCGTATATGTCCAAGCTCGACTCAACTCAACTCAATATTAGCTCGAACCTAAATCGGTTCAGCTCAGGTATATATAATATAATATATTATATATATAAATACTCAGTTGTTACAAATAAAAAAAAATAAAAAATCATAAATCCCTAAATCATATTCTAGCCTCCAGTCGTCCAGTGTCCATATTTTAGCCTCCAGTCATCCAGTGTCCGACTCTCTCTCTCTCTCATATTTTTATTTATCCATTCATTTTCCTTCCATTGCCTTGTTGGACAACTAACCGCTGTGGCGAGCACGAGTAGCGTCGGTTCAAGTATGTGGGCGGTGGACAGTGGTCGCTTGGTCAGCTAGGGTCGGTCGTCCAATGGTTGTGATCCAATGGCCAACTAGGCCATTGTGTATGTGTGTGTGTATATATATATATAATATTAAATTATTAATATATATTAATATGTATATGTATATTTTTTTATGTGTATATATGTTTATTATACAAAATATATAATAATTTTATACAAATTTAGATATATTAATATTATAAATAAACAATTGTGCTTGATTGCTTATTTAATTATCTAAATATCAGAATGGTGAACGTTTATTGAACGGTTTAAAATAATTAAAAAATATATATATTCAACTATCCTATTTCAACAAACAAGTGTGATTTTGGCATATTATTTAGTAAAAGTTGGCTCCACAATTTTGTCGCTTTAGCTTGAATTAATATACCTTGTACAACTTTTGAATGCTTGCGTATCAAGTGACATATTCTATCATCTTATCAAATAACTTGACATTATACTAAATATATTGATGGATGGATGTATGAGATGGTTGGGTAAAAATGATGAATGGATGAATATATCATATATCCATGATTTGTTTGGTTGAATGATTGAATAGATGTAATCGTTAGTTTGTTAAACTGGTTTCATTTGTTAGATTGTTTTAAATTTATTAGATTATTAATTTATTTTTAATTTGTTAATTTATTAAGTTATTTTTTATCTGTTATTATTATATTGTTGTTTATGAGATTGGTTTTGTTGTATTTTCTAAAATTGATTATAAGGAATAGGGATAGATAATCAGTTACCCATTTGAGAATTTTTATATTGTCAGACATAAATACAATGTGTTCTTAGAGATATAAAAATTATTAAATTATTTCATTTTTGGACAATTCAGGATTAGATAAACATAAATACAATGTATGCTAATTTGAATGCATATGCTTATTCTGATTTCGTCTCTTCTTTTTCTCTATGGATATATTTCTTACATTTATTTCTGTCGTCAAATGTCCACACTTTATGTTGATACTTGACATGTGAATTAAATATAGGATGAATATATTTTGGAGAGATAAGGGAAGATACTGCCGAAATTTTAGTATGACAATTAAATTGAAAATTGAAGGCATTACAATTTATCCAACATTAAATGGATGATTGACTTAAACAGTTAGGAAAGTATGCCCGTGTAGGTATATGTAAATATTACATCATGTAATTCTATAGAGCGCTGTGGCGAATATTATAACATATCAAAAATTTTATTTTATAGATGACTAGTGAAGAGGAAGCCCCAAAAACCCCCGGTATAGGTGCGTCAACCACATCTTTTCTTCTTGTAAAGGGAGACACGTCTTTAACTGTAGGCAAAGGAAAGCAAATATTAACAGTGTGAGATGATTTTGAATAAGTCACGGTTAATGGTGTATTGAATATTAAGTGTATCCACTGCAAGTCACTATATAGTAAGAATTCAGGGAGATCAATAGCACATTTAAACATACATAAGTAAAACTGTTCTAAGAGAACAAGACTCCCACCTCTAGGGCAACAGTCGTTGTCATTTATTAAGGGGACGACTCATAAAACGTGATTTTCACTCATAAATTTGATAAACAAAAGTTAAAAGAGTAGTATGCTATATTAGTGATCCTCAAAGAAAAACCTTTCAGAATGATAGAAAGTAAGGCGTTTAGGTGTTTTTGTCAATTCCTTAACACTGAGCTAAGAATGTATCCCGTGTCACTGTATAGAGAGAGTGCATGGAGATATACATAAGCAAGAAGATAAAACTGAAAAAAGTTTTGGTTTCAATATCGATAATAAGTTTGATGTTTGAAATATGGACGACATACAATCAAATAAAATGATACATTTCATTAACCGCACACTACGTAGATAAAAATTGAAAACTTTGAAAGTGAATTTTGAACTCCCAGTATCTTTCTCATCCTCATACTGGTTTACTTATTTCATATTACATCTACAGTTGTTTACAAGACTGGGGCATTGAGAATAAAATTTCAGCAATAAGTTTAGACAATGTTTAGCAAATGACTGTGTAATTTCATGTTTACATTACTAGTTCAAGGCAACCAAAATTTTATTTTTTGATAGATAAATATTTCAGGTCAAATGTTTTGTCCATATTTTGTTGCCTTGTTCAACTTCAAACTCGAATTTGAAATCAAATTCAAAGTCGAATCAAACTCAATATATTGAACTCAAACTCGGGTCAAAATTAGAACTCGAACTGGCCCAAGTTGTTAATCGAGTCGAGCCAAGCTACCAATCTAAGCTTGAGGACTGAGTTGATTCGACTTCAAGCTGAGGAATATTGCTGGCCAAGTCAAGCTGAGCTGGGCCAAGCTCGACTCAAATTGACTTGTGTACACCTTTAGTTTGTCAGCCTGCCGATTAAATGGCTTGGATCTCACACGCGTATCATGTTGGGAGTAAATGTTCATCTCAGATTTTGTTACAACGGTTGTTTTCGCTCAATTTAATAAAATAGGTCACACATGTGTAACGAGGATTGAACTTGGTTTTCATGTGTGAGTAAGATGTGCAGACGTGCCGAAGTCTTTGTAACTTAGGGATTTAATTGAATTGTTGCAGTCTCCAATGTTCACATGAAAGAATTGGAGAATGGACAAATGATCCAAAGCTCTCTCGGTCACCTAAATTGTGATCTGTTCAAGTATTTTGTCGAAGGGTTAGAGGCAAAACTTTTCGAATGAGTTCTTCCTTCCTTATAATAATATACGTGAGTCTACGGCTTAAAAGACTCTTTTTTCGGCTTGATTCGCTACCAAAGTTCAACAATAAAATAGATAAAGAAGATATAATTTGAAAATATTATTCTATTAATGATTTTTACAATGACGGTACTCATGATTGGCTAGAGGGATGACATCCATTCGTTACTCAATCGGACTTAACTTTGTAGGGAGATGGTCATTACGTAAGGCCCGTATCGTAGTCCGTACCATTCCGTAGACTCTCGCGATTCTTTTGGTCATATTTCGGCAACCCGCGACCTGTAATTAGCATTTACGTGCAACCCTAAGTCGCATCCCAAAGATCTGAGTCGACGCAACTCGAAACTCGTACTTAGCAACTGCGCCGTCGTCACGGTTCCAACGCCGCGTCTCACGCGCGAATACGATGCCTAAGGCAGGAGTTGTGGGCCCGCATATATTCTAAAGAAATAATGCATGTTACGAATTTCGAGAGAATCTCTACAACTCATCACATCAATCAATCACCTCAAGTCAAGTACACATCTATCACTCCCCTTACAACACCCATACCTCTCCCATTTCCAAAATCAACTCTCTCTCTCTCTCCACCCATCCCTTCCTTACACCCATCACTCTCTCACCTTTTCATCTGATCACTTCTCTCTCTTTCTCTCTCATTTCTCTCTTCACTCTCAAGCAACTAAGAAACCAATGTCCAAGCCATTCCAAAGAGCTAGGTGTAGCCCACTTCTTACCCCGCACATCTCACCATCCAACCATCCTAACTTCATCATCCTCCATTAAAGAAGGAGCTTAGGAGATTAACATTCGAAGGAGCTAAAGAAGAAGGCCAGTTGGTGGGTGATCTATTGTTGATTTTCATTTGAGGGCCCACTTATGATGGGACCCACTTTGATGTATGTGTTATGATCTAAGAGGGGCCCATAGTGGCGGGATCCCTCCACTACACTGTCTCTCTCTCTATCTCTCTTTCTCTCCCTCTATTTCATTTCTTGATGGTAATGTGGCCGTGTGGCCCACTTGGATGGATCCCACCATGATGAATGTATTTTATCCATGCCATCTGCCGAGTGGGCCCACCTCACAGTTCGTTTTGGACGGACCTGATTGGAGGAAAAACATAAATATCATCTGATCCAAAATCAGTGGGTCACGCCGATGTGGACCCACTGTGATATATGTATTTTATCCCATCGTCCATTTGGACGGTGGGGATCACCAGCAGCAAGCCGCTGTTGTGACACTAGTAAGTTCTATGGGCCCTGATCACGAGGTATGTTGTATACCTAAACCGTCATCCGTGTGGGGCCCACACGTGCTGCATATCCACACCGTCCAATGGTCTGGGCGGTGGGGATCACCATGATTTATGTGTTTTGCATCCAGGTCGTTTAGGCCCTAGATGTTGGATGCTAGCCGGTTGTTTTTATAAAAAAAAATTATAAGAATATAATAAATACATATAATATTATATTATATGTATGTATATATGTGTGTGTGTGATATATATGTGGCGGGCCCCATGTGGGATCCACGTTGATGTATATGTTTTACATCTACACTGTCCCTTTGGACGGTGCTTGTGAAGCCCTCCACGATGTATGGGTTTTATCCCAAACGTCCGTCCATCTGGTCTGACACCAACAAGTTTTGTGGGCCCCAGCAACATGTGATTGTTGTGATGACGCTAGCAAGTTTTAGGGCCCTTGCATGATGTAAGTGTTGTATCCACCGTCCATTGCTTGGACGGTGGGCCACCTTGATGTATGTGTTACATCCAAACCGTTCATCCAAATGGTGAGCTCGTCTTAAGGCTTGAGACTAAAAATAAGACAGATCTGCATATCAGGTGGACCACATTGCAAAAACCAGTGGAGGATTGAACGCCTACCATTGAAACCTGTTTTGGGTTCCAAAAGCTTTGGATTCCAAAAGCTTTGGATCAATATGAAATTTGTTTTCCTCTTAATCCAGGTCTTTGTGACCTTGTGATCAGATTGGATTGAAAATAAACGTTATGGTGGGCCTTGGAAATTTTAAGGGTGGAAATCATTATCTCCATTGTTATTTGTGGTATGGTCCAGATGATCTTTCGATGTGATTTATTTTTGGATAATGCTCTAAAAAGATCTTTAAAATAAATGAATGGTGTAGATGGCAAGGCCTATTGGTGCAGCCCATTGATGTGGCCCACTTGATGTATATGAGGCCCATTGATGCGGCCCGCTTGATGTATATGAGGCTCATTGATGCGCCCACTTAATGTATATGAGGCCCATTATGATGTTATTAAGCCCTTACATAAGGCCCATTATGTTGTATATGGGACCCTGGTGTGAGGCCCATTGTATTGTATATGAGGTCTTTGTGTACGGTCCAATGGAATGTGTATTAGGCCCTTATATGAGGTCATGGGCCCACTATATGTTAGGCTCTATGTGGGCTACTCATTAGGAGCAATGTTGGTTAAATATCCACATTGATGAGCAATGATAGTTAAATGTCCACATTGTGACCTTCCATTAGCCCTTGTTAGGCAAATTCTCATCATTCTCTAAGTGGGTAACCCAAATCATTGGGCCCCATTGATATTACATGGTCCATCATCGCCGTAGATGGATGACTCCGTGCTATTGGATTTGACATATCTACGGTCGAGGGCCGATCTTTATATTATGGTTCAGATCAACTGTTCATCTATGGACCCCGCCTTGCATATAGGCAGATTATCGAGGTCGATTATTGATACTAGTTATCTATACCGATTATGAGTATGTGTTAGTATAGCATCATAATACATACCCATACACATCATCTGCATGCTTGTGATGAGACGTGGTTAACCATTGCATATGCATTATGACAAGTTGTTTTATGAGACTCCCTTATAGGCGGTGTTATCTCTCATGAGCGCACGACATGTATAGGATTGATGCATGACTGGATTGTATGACTCATGCATCTTGCATTGTGTGATGTGGTTACTGTATGCCATACGGACATCAGGGCCGTAACCTTCACAAGTATATCGTAGATGGCAGGATTAGACACCGAAAATATTGTTATTAGCATTGGGGTGCCATAGATGTCCGTGGGTGAAAATCTCTAAACTCGATGGTACCAGAGGATAACTCTAACGTCAAGACCGAGTGGATACATGAGCGCACGAGGGCGGAATACCAGGAGGTCGTGTCTCCTATTATGTCGTGGTCAGTTGGAAGGGGGTGTGACCTTACCAGCCCAAGGATAGAGGGCATTGCTAGGTTGAGTATGACCAGCTCGTAAATGGGTCCACTATCGACGTGCCAGACAGGTATTGGTAGGCTATTGGACAGACGGATAGTGAAGTTTCTTACACTCACTTGGACTGGGCGCCTAAGAAAGGGGCAATGTCATTTGGAGTGTACTAAACCTCGGTGATTATCCAGAGTGGAAACTGTACTGATATTTGATGCTCTAGTGATGAGTTGTATTGATATATGGATTTGGATGAGGACTGGTATGCTAGAGTTGCATCTCACATCGCATGGCCTTGGTATGGCCGACATCATTCACGTCTTGCATCGCATGGTCTTGATATGGCCGATAACATTCATGCCTTGCATCGCATAGCCTTGGTACAGCTAATAGTATTCTTGAATTTGTCAGCATATTCTGCATTACTCTGATATTGCATTCTGAGCACGCTTATATTGCGCACACACTCTCACCACCCTCTAATCTTTGTATAAGCTTATGCACGACTGTTGTGTGCAGGTGACGGTAGGACGTTACAACAACATTGAGCTTGGAGCGTACAACTGACTTCTGGAGCTTTTGATTATCGATATTATATTTCTCTCAAGCATTGTACTCAAAGTTTTTTATCATAGTGGATCTATGATGATGTTGTTTGTGGGTTATGCTTATGGTTATGCGTGTTACGAAATAAATTCATGTTGAAAAATCATCCTTGTAGGATCCCAGCATCGGAACCTGATATATTGGTGCCAGGAGCCGAAAATGGGTATTACGGAGGCTGTCAATGTCGAATTCAGCGATTGAGAATTTTGTGAGCTTGGTTTTCGAGTTTTGGGTGTGACACGTTATATGCTAGATGGTCGTTTATTTGTTAGTCAATCAAAATCGGGTGCTACAATGAGTTAACCAATGGAGGGTGAATCTTCGATAATCTATTTGTTACTTGGTCGGAACCGGACTCCATGGTAAGATGATCGATAAGGTGACAACATGTTCGTGATCTTGGTCGAAACCAAGCACGTGGCAAGACAGTCGTGAATCGACAATCTGTTTGTTATGTAGTGTGGACTAGACTTCATGATAAGATGGCCGACAGAATCACCTGGCACATAGCAGAAAAGCATCGCAGCCTTTCGTGAATGAAAGGTGGAGAGATGTTAAGGACTAAAAATTAGAGCCCTGTAGTACGAGGAGTGATTGGGGCTAAAACTAAACTAAAAAAAAACGAAGATAAAATTCCATAATGGATGGATAAAATAAATGTTATGTTTGGTTGTATTGACACCAGGTCCCTAACTCTCATTTGATTGTTGCTTTTATAGGCTTATAGGAGGTAGTGGCCTTGTATCGTCTCTATCATCATGAAAGATTTGTACGTTCAACTATGCAAATCTCATCAATTCTTCCACGTTAGAGTAGCCTATCGCGTATGGCCACGTGTATAGGATACACTCTCGCTCGGGATTGCATGTTGGTCGGAATCCTTATGTCTTTATACTTTCATAGTAGAAAGTTGTTGAAGTGTTACGTGGCTATGAGATCGGTAGAGAGTTTTGTTGAGGTGTGGAGCCAACACACCAATTGCGCCTATTGAAAAACGGAGGCCTTTCACCGTGCTACTCGACTGGTCGAGTGGGCGGCTCGACCGGTCAAACGGTGCTCGACTCAAAGTCTAGTGAGCTAATGTTTTGGAATTCCACGGTGCTCGACCATTCGAGTGGGGTGCTCGACCAGTTGAGTGGGCCGCTTGACCAGTCGAGGCTATGCCGATCGTAATCTGAATTTGGTGCGGACTGCGTAAATTTGAGGCAGTTTTCACCAAGGTGCAGAAGGGAGTTGCCTAAACTATAAATAGGGGTCCTGGGGTTATTCTAGGACATGAAAAATGGTTTTCTAAAGCAAGGCCAAGGGTTTTTTATACGTCCAAGGTTAGTATATTGATTGTAATATCATTTTTCTTCATAGTGGAAATTTGCACCCGTGGTTTTTTACCCTTATTGGGTTTTTTCCACGTATATTCTATCTTGTGGTTTGTTGGTATGCTTGGAATCTACTTCTAGATTATTTTTCTTCCTGTTTATCGTTTTGTGAGTGAGACCGGAGATTGGATCTTGGTTCACTAACGTTGTTGGCGTACTACGCAACAATTGGTATCAAAGCTATTTGTTTAGTTCAAGTGAGAGCAATGATAGAGGAAGGAATACTAGAATTGAGAAGTTTGATGGTTCGAACTTTGCCTTCTGAAAGATGCAGATGGAGGAATATCTGTATCAAAAGGACCTTTATATTCCTCTAAGAGAAAAAGAGAAGAAACCAGAAAATATGACAGACGATGAATAGTCTTTATTGGATCGGAAGGCTTTAAGAACGATCTAACTCTCTTTGTCTAAGAGCGGTGCTTTCAATATATCCAAGGTGAAGACCACAAAAGAATTAATGCAAGGTCTAGCTACGATGTATGAGAAACCCTCAGCGTCTAACAAAGTTAATCTTATGAAACGATTATTCAACATGAAGATGTCAGATGGTGGGAGCGTAGTTGAACATCTAAACGAGTTTAATATAGTCACGAACCAATTGAAATCCGTTAGCATCACTTTCGAGGACGAGGTCAGGGCGTTATTACTTTTATCACGCCCTAAATACGGAAATCGGATTCACAGGAATCCCGATCACTGAATCCGGTGCCGACAGCCTCCGTAGTACCCCATTTTTTACTCCTAGCATGCATATGCCAGATTCCGATCCTGGGATCCTATAAGGAGGATTTTTTTTTTGTACATTTAAATAGTAATAAGCATAACCACAAGATTACCCAATTCACAAAGGTAACATCATCATCACATATCTACTAATATAATCATTGGAGTACAACATTAAAAGGAAAATACATAAATAGAAAATCAAGCTCCAGAAGACCACCGCACGCTCTAAGCTCAACACTGCTGCAACGTAACATCACCTGCACGCATCTATCGTGCATAAGCTTATAGAAAGCTTAGAGGGTGGTGTAAGTGTGTGCACAAGGTAAGTGTCAAGTAAGCAATATCAGAGTAATCAGATTAAGAGGAAGTACTGACAAGTCCACGAGTCATACAATATCAGGGTAGGCAGTGAAAATCGATTATGCAAATGAGGAGTCAAAGCGAGCCAAATATTAGATACCGAAGATACAATGCTATAAATCATAAAATATCGAAATAAGCAGAAATATACTGATAAGTCTATGAGGGAGATCAGCCATACCAGGATGATGCGATGCAAGGCATGAGTACTATTGGCCATATCAATGCAGAAACATGGCAACCCAAAATACTAAATACTGCAAATGCAACGTAATATGCGGTGCGAATGAAATGACCAAGCCGAAGTGACGTCGAGATGATAGTATGTAGTATCACAGGCTATGGGGTCTATCACAAGGGACTTCTATCTAAACCAGTCTCATACCTAAATTTGGATAGTCAGACTTAATGTAGTAGACTCCTGATATCAGGTTAGTCGCGCGCCCAACCGAAATTCTTGCCATAAAAAAGGTAGACAACAATTAGTTGCTCACTACCAGCCCGAGTGGATAGTGAATGAATGAATGAATGAAAGAATGAGCATGCAACTCCTACTCAATAAGTTTACATATCAGTACGGTTCCTTTCTGGAAAATCATCGGGGTCTATTACACTCCAAACCAGATTGCCGCCCCATCGCACGCAACAAGGTGAGTGGAAGAGACCTCACTATCCGCCTACCAATATCAGGCTCGGCTCATCGATAGCGGAACCATTCCTCGAGCTGGTCAGACTCAGGCTAGCATTGCCCCCTCCTCTCGGGCAGGTAAGGCCGCACCCCCTTCCAACCGACTACGATACAGTGGAGAGCGCAGCCATCTGGTAATCGGCACTTGACGCTCATCTACCCACTCGGTCTAGACGTTAGAGCAACCTCTGGAACCAAGAGGGTTCTGGGACTTTCACCCAAGGATATCTATAGCACCCCATGTAGAACAGATTTCTGGTGTCCCATCTGGCCATCCACGATATGCCTGTGGAGGCTATGACCCTGATGTCACTAGGGCGTACAGTAATCACAACACAATGCAAGATGCATGAGTCATACAATCCAATCATGCATCAATCCTACGCATGTCGTGCGCTCACGTGAGATAACCTCCGCCTATCAGGGAGTCTCATATCATCCTGCCCAATGGCATATGCAATGGTCAATCACATCTCATAACAAACATGCAGATGATGCGTATGGGCATGTATCATGATGCTATGCAGTCACATGCCCATAATCGATATCAATAACCGGCATTGACAATCGACATCGACAATGTGGACATTTAACCAACATTGTCCCCCAAGGACTGGCCCACATAGAGGCAAACACATAATGGGCACATGGCCTCACACAAGGGGGAAATATACACAACAGGTGGGCCCTGCTCATGGGCCTAATACATATCACAATGGGCCTTGTCCATAGGCCTCATACAATCTCAATGAGCCACATATACATCACATCAGTCCTTGCCCCTGGGCCTCGAACATATCACATTAGGCCTCGAATATATCGCAAGTGGGCTTTAAATATACTTCGCGGGTAGGCCACATACCTGGGTCTAATACACATCAGTATGGGCTACATCACTATGGCCTAATATACATCACTATGGCCACAGCCCATGGGCTTTAAATACACAATAGGTGGGCCCTACACATGGGCCTCAAATATATACAACAGGTGGGCCTCAACAACGGGCCTCATACACATCAAGGTGGGCCTCAACAACGGGCCTCATACACATTAAGGTGGGCCTCAACAACGGGCCTCATACACATCAAGGAGGGCCTCAACAACGGGCCTCATACACATTAAGGTGGGCCTCAACAACGGGCCTCCTACACATCAAGGTGGGCCTCGACAACGGGCCTCATACACATCAAGGTGGGCCTTATACAAGGCTTAAGGAAAAGTCACAATATGGACATCCAACCATCATTGCCCAACAATGTGGACGTTTAATCACATTACTCCTAAGGAATGACGCTCATAGGGTCAATCGTATAATGGATCAACGGTCTTATACAAGGGTTTAAAACACATCATCATGGGCCTCACTTATGGGGCATATACACATCACATTAGACCTCACTCATGGGGCATATACACATCACATTAGACCTCACTCATGGGGCATATACACATCACATTAGACCTCACTCATGGGCCAACGTACATAACGTCGGCCGTTTCAACGAGTCGAACAAAATAGACCAAATCAAAAGGGCCTATACAAAGGAGTCAAATCAATTGGGCCGATCAAATAGACTGACACAGGTGGGTCGAGCCAAGCTGGCCGAACAACAACACACAGGTGGGCCGAGCCGACCTGAGCGAACAACAACACACAGGTGAGCCGAGCTGAGCTAACCTGGCGAACAACAACACACAGGTGAGCTGAGCCGAGCTGACCTGGCGAACAACAACACAAGGTGGGCCGAACCGACCTGACCGAACAACAACACACAGGCGAGCCGAGCCGAGCTGACCTGGCGAACAACAACACACAGGTGAGCCGAGCCGAGCTGGCTGAACAACAACACACAGGTGGGCCGAGCCGACCTGACTGAACAATAACACATAGGTGAGCCGAGCTGAGCTGACCTGGCGAACAACAACACACAGGTGGGCCGAGCCGACCTTATTGAACAACAACACACAGGTGATTCGAGACGAGCTGACCTGGCGAACAACAACACACAGGTGAGCCGAGTCGAGCTGACCTGGCGAACAACAACACACAGGTGAGCTGAGCCGACCTGACTGAACAACAACACACAGGTGGGCCGAGCCGACCTGACTGAACAACAACACACAGGTGAGTCGAGCCGAGTTAACTTGACGAACAACAACACACAGGTGAGTCGAGCCGAGCTGACCTGGAGAACAACAACACACAGGTGGGTCGAGTCGACCTGACTGAACAACAACACACAGGTGGGCCGAGCCGAGCTGACCTGGCGAACAACAACACACAGGTGGGCCGAGCCGAGCTGACCTGGCGAACAACAATACACAGGTGGGCCGAGCCGACTCGACTGAACAACAACACACAGGTGGGCCGAGCCGACCTGACTGAACAACAACACACAGGTGAGCTGAGCCGAGTTGACCTGACGAACAACAACACACAGGTGAGCCGAGCCGAGCTGACCTGGCGAACAACAACACACAGGTAGGCCGAGCTGACCTGACTGAATAATAATACACAGGTGGGCCGAGCCGACCTGACTGAACAACAACACACAAGTGGGCCGAGCCAACTTGACTGAACAACAACACACAGGTGAACTGAGCCGAGCTGACCTGGGGAACAACAACACATAAGTGGGCCGAGCCGACCTGACTGAACAACAACACACAGGTGAACCGAGCCGAGCTGACCTGGCGAACAACAATACACAGGTGAGCCGAGCCGAGCTGACCGGACGAACAACAACACACAGGTACACCGAGCCGAGCTGACCTGGTGAACAACAACACACAGGTGGGCTGAGCCGACCTGACTGAACAACAACACACAGGTGGGCCAAGTCGACCTGACTGAACAACAACACACAGGTGAGCCGAGCCGACTTGACCTGACGAACAATAATACATAGGTGAGCTGAGCCGAGCTGACCTGACGAACAACAACACACAGGTGGGCCGAGCCGACCTGACTGAACAATAGCACACAAGTGGGCCGAGCCGACCTGACTAAACAACAACACACAGGTGAGCCGAGCCGAGCTGACCTGGCGAACAATAATACACAGGTGGGCTGAGCCGACCTGACTCAACAATTACTTCGGGTGGGCTGAGCCGAGCCGACCTGACTCTTTAGTCAGGCCACTCATACCCATAACATGAATCCTCATACACAATAGTTCCATGGGGCTCATGGTACATCAGAGAGGACCAGCACTG
This sequence comes from Magnolia kwangsiensis, assembly GCA_037074715.1. Taxonomy (NCBI): domain Eukaryota; kingdom Viridiplantae; phylum Streptophyta; class Magnoliopsida; order Magnoliales; family Magnoliaceae; genus Magnolia; species Magnolia kwangsiensis. The sequence continues at coordinate 37,491,451 of CM073573.1, forward strand.
CTCAAACATTGTCCTCATAGCCTTGCACCTTTTAAACTTGTCCAGGTACACCAGCACCACCCCAGTCCTCATGCCAGTTTACACTTCACTGTTGTCATTGCTACTAGGAATGGATGCCAAGATCACTGTTGAAATGAAATAACTCCGCTCAGCCTACCAGTTGAGCTATGGATCTGGGTGTCCATGATAGCCACCCCCACTAAGGATGGATGTCAAGACCTCAGTGTTGAAATGAGGCATCTCTCACTCCGTCTACTACCTAAGCTGTGGAGCTGGGTGGGTCCAGCGTTGAAACAATGTATCTTTCACTCAGTCTACTACCTGAGCTGTGGAGTTGGGCCCACGTCAGATCACACTTCACTGGTAGCTACAACCACTATTTACTAAGTTATGGCTCATTAGATGCTCCAATCAACCTCATTTTCTGGCTCAACGCCTAAAATGAGTTGGTGTATAGGATAGATGGCGTGGATCTAACACATACATCAAGGTAGGGTGTGTATGAGTGGGTCACCCCACAAGCTTGTAACCAAGCAAATATTTGGGTTTTCACAGAGACGTCCAGTGTCCCTGGACGCTGGACGGTCCTCACAGTAAAAGTGGGCTATATTCAAGTGGGCCACCACATGATGAATGGTATGGGTATAACACACATAAGGTGGACCCCACTCATAAACGGCTTGGGTAAAATACTTACTTCATGATGGGTTCCATTCAAGTGGGCCACACGGCCAAATCATCACACAAATATATATATATATAAGAAGAAATGAAGAGAGAGAGAGAGAGAAGCACCCACCGATCGGCCTTCTTCTTAGACTTTCTTCTTCCATCAACGCACCCGTGAGCTCCAACGGTTGAGATTCAACGGTCGCGATTGGTTTTGGAGGGTGGAGATGGGAGATAGGTAGTGGGCCATACAAAGCTCTCTCTCATGGGGCTCTCATGGACGATTTCTTGCTTAGAAGAAAATGAGGGAGAGAGATGAGAGAGAGAGAGAGGTGTAAGAGAGAGAGGGATGGGTGATGGATAGGGTGAGAGATGGGTGATGGGTGATAGGTGTAGTTGGGTGTAAGAGAAAGTTGACTTTGGGGTTGCTTGGAGAAGAGTGAAAAGTGATGTGTACTTGACATGAGATGGGATTGATTGATAGGACATTGGGTAGAGATTCTCTTGGATTTCGCAATGTGCGGCGTTTTTCTCGCATCAAACGTTAGCCCACATCTCCTGACCAGGGTATCGCCTCGGCGCGCGAGTCGAGGAATCGGAACCACAGCGACGACGCGGTCGCTATGGTAAAGGCCTTGGGTTGAGTCGATATGGGTTGACGACATACGAATCAGGGTCGCGCCCAAATATCGGTTAAGGGTCGAAGGTTGACAGAATCCGACCGGAAAGACTGCGGAAGTCTACGGAACTGTACGATCTAAGATACGGGTCTTACAGCTCTCCCCTCCTAATAAAAATTTCATCCTTGAAATTTAAACCACAACATAACCAATACAAAGCTTACCAAGCGAGGGAAACCACACTACTATATATATATATATATATATAAAATCCGAACACAACATACCAACATAATTAAATGTCTAAGAGATGGGGATAACGCCCACTAATCTCAAGCTCTAACTCTCAAGGCACCTTGTTCATGAACAATCTAGGAAGATGGTATATGGGCCAAGTCACACGATTCGTCGACGACTCCCCTTGATGTCTGAGGAAAGGCGGTCATTGCTTGCAACATCTTCTGTAGCAGGTCCGCACTTACAGACACAGTCGGTGCTGCGCTAGACTCGGATGTGAGGGTGCAGAAGTCTCGGGTGAGGGAACAGGAATCTCAGGCGAGGAAACAGAAGTCGCTTGAGTCACTATCTTAGGTGTCATGTCCTACAGGAAGGAATAAGGGCCTATCATCTTTGGGTACTCTCGAATCCACACATAATAGGGAGCTATATCAGGAAGTTTCTAAGTTATTCAAACTCAGGAGTGTAACCATTCTAAGTTCTCAACAATCACACAGTGTAGTGTAGCTATCAGCAGATATGTGATGTTATCCTCAGGTATTCCCAAGTTATGCTCTGATACCAACTTCTGTTACACCTCAAATACGGAAATCGGATTCACAGGAATTTCGATCGCCGAATCCTGTGCCGACAGCCTCCGTAGTACTCCATTTTTGACTCCTAGCATGCATATGCCAGATTCCGATCCTGGGACATCAGGGTCGTAACCTCCACAGGCATATCGTGGATGGCCAGATGAGACACCGAAAATCTGTTCTACATGGGTGCTATAGATATCCTTGGGTGAAAGTCCTAGAACCCTCTTGGTTTTAGAGGTTACTCCAACGTCTAGACCGAGTAGGTAGATGAGAGTCGAGTGCCGATTACCAGATGGTTGTGCTCTCCATTGTGTCGTGGTCGGTTGGAAGGGGGTGCGACCTTACCTGCCCGAGAGGAGGGAGCAATGCTAGCCTGAGTCTGACCAGCTCAAGGAATGGGTCCGCTATCGATGAGCCGAGCCCGATATTGGCAGGCGGATAGTGAGGTCTCTTCCACTCACCTTGTTGCGCGCGATGGGGCGGCAATCTGGTTTGGAGTGTAATAGACCCTGATGATTTCCCAAAAAGGAACCGTACTGATATGTGGACTTATTGAGTAGGAGTTAACATGCTCATTCATTCATTCATTATCTACTCGGGCTGGTAGTGCGTAACTAATTGTTGTGTACCTTCGTTATGACAAGGATTTCGGTTGGACGCGCGATTAACCTGAGATCAGGAGTCTACTACATTGAGTCTAACTATCCAAATTTAGGTATGAGACTGGTTTGGATAGAAGTCCCTTGTGATAGACCCCATAGCCTGCGATACTAAGTACTATCATCCCGCCATCACTCCGGCTTGGTCATTTCATTCGCACCACATATTATGTTGCATTTGCAGTATTTAGTATTTTGGGTTATCATGTTTCTGCATTGATATGACCAATAGTACTCGTGCCTTGCATCGCATCGTCCTGGTACGGCTGATCGCACACATAGACTTGTCAGTATATTTCTGCTTATTTCGATATTTTATGATTTATGGCATTGTATTTTCAGCATTTAATATTTGGCTCGCTTTGACTCCTCATTTGCATAACCGATTTTCACTGCCTACCCTGATATTGTATGACTCATGGACTTGTCAGTACTTCCGCTTACTTTGATTACTCTGATATTGCTTACTTGACACTTACCTTGTGCACACACTTACACCACCCTCTAAGCTTTCTATAAGCTTATGCACGATAGATGCGTACAGGTGATGTTAGGTTACAGCAGTGTTGAGCTTGGAGCGTGCGGTGGTCTTCTGGAGCTTGATTTTCTATTTATGTATTTTCCTTTCAATGTTGTACTCCAATGATTATGTTAGTGGATATGTGATGATAATGTTACCTTTGTGAATTGGGTAATCTTGTGGTTATGCTTATTACTATTTAAATGTACAAAAAAAATCCTCCTTGTAGGATCTCAGGATCGGAATCTGTCATATGCATGCTAGGAGCCGAAAATGGGGTACTACGGAGGCTGTCGGCATCGGATTCGGCGATCGGGATTCCTATGAATCCTATTTCCGTATTTGGGGCATGACAGTTATTGATCTTGTCCAGTTTACCAGACAGTTGGGATGGTTTGGTGATTGCCATGAGTAATTCTTTAGGATCGACAAAGTTGAAATTCGATGATGTAGCCGATTTAATTCTCAACGAAGAATCTAAAAGAAAGACATCGGGAGTTTGAGGGGATTTAGGGAATGCTCTAAATATTGAAGGAAGAGGAAGATCGCTGAACAAAAGAAGTAATAAATACGGATGTTTTAAGTCGAGGAAGAAGTCCAAGGGACCAAAAGACAAAGACGAGTTTGGCATTGCAGGAAGAAGGGGCACATGAAACGCGATTGCAAGGCGCTTATGAAATAAGAAAGAAGTTCTTAAGGCGGGAAGGGTTCGGTAAATCTATCCGAGGGGAGTGACACAGAGGCGTTGATCTTATCTCCTGATGCGATGAATAAGTCTTTAGTCATAGACTCAGGTGCTTCGTTTTATACCACTTCGTACAAGGAAGTTCTGCGTGATTATATGTCAGGTGACTTTAGGAGAGTCTACCTGTGTAATGATGAGCCATGAAGTATTGTTGGAAAGAGAGACATTCATATAAGTCAGAAAGATGAAATGGTTATGAAATTGAAGGATGTCAGACATATACCGAGTTTGAGACAGAATTTAATCTCAGTGGGGTAGTTGGCCGATACCGGATATGTGATGACGTTCACCAGTGATTCCTGAAAATTCATAAAAGGTGCCTTAGTGATATATCGAGCCAAGAAGGAAGGTACTTTGTACGTGACTTAAAGATCATATAGTTCGCTCGCAGTCACATCAACTGGAGTGAATGGTTAGTTATGGCATCAGAGGTTGGGACATATGAGTGAGAAATGGATAAAAGTACTATTGTCAAAAGGGAAGCTACTAGGGCTAAAGTCTATTGACTTGGAATTCTATGAGGATTGTATTTATGACAAGCAGAAGAGGGTAAGCTTCAAGAAAACAGGACGCTTTTCAAAGACGCATCTGTCGGAGCTTGTACACACTGATGTGTGAGGACCGACATAAGTATCATCTCTTGGTGGTTCACGTTATTTTATTTCTTTTATTGATGATACTAGTAGAAAATTGTAAGTTTATTCTTAAAGCACAAATCTGATGTATTTGATGTATTTAAGAAGTGAAAAGTAATGGTAGAAAATGAGACATGTAAAATAGTAAAATGTCTCAGATCAGATAATGAGGGAGAATACTGTGATAAGAGGTTTGAGGAGTATTGTATAGAAAATGGAATCAAACATCAAAAAATGATTCTAAGAATACCGTAGCAGAACGATGTGGCCGAGCGCATTAATAGGACTATCCTTGAGTGCACTAGGAGCATGAGGTGACATGCAGGATTGTCTAAGACGTTTTAGATAGATGTTGTAAATACTGTCACATATCTCATCAATAAAAGTCCCTCAGCATCATTGGATGGTGTGCTACCAGAAGAAACGTAGACTGGAAAAGAAGTGAACTTTACACATCTCAAAGTGTTCGGTTGCACTTCATATGTTCATGGTGTGCTGTCGCAGGCAACCAAAAATAAAATATATACTCCTAAAAAATATATGTAGTTGTGTGAGTAAGGATTATTCCCACGGAGAGTGTCTAGCGTAGTTTTATGCTACATGAACAAGGATGGGGGGTATGAGTATAACGAAAATAATTTAAAAAAAAAACAATTAAGGAACAATTCAAATTAAAGTATCAAAATCAATCAAAAGAATAAACCTTGGTCTAAGTCAACATTCACCATCGGAATTTTACAACTGATCATCGATGCAAGTGTATATCAATTCATACTTTGAATATTCACTGTTGGAACTATTTTCCTATCTCTCCTTAGTTGCAGTTAATTAAAAAACAAGCGATCTAATTAATCTTAACTACTAAACAACCCAAGACAAGCGCAAAAGGTTTAATCTAGTAGCAGCCTTAAGAACTAGAGAGATCGATGAAACTAAACAACACAAGCACAAGTGGTTGTATTTAATTCCGTCGAGCATTCTTCCTAAGATCTAATAATGTCTGACGTAGAAAATCATTAAGTCTTAGTTACTTCACAAATTAGAGGGATCAAACAATTACGAATTTGAT
>CM073573.1:37502182-37507182 GCA_037074715.1 Magnolia kwangsiensis
GGGTTAACCCAATTGCTATCTGAAATAAGATAAATCACTCCAATTTCAAGAAGTTTGAGGATTTCCTTCTTCATTACATCCATCATGGGTAGGTTCAATCTTCTTTGCGGTTGACGGGAAGGTTTTGCTCCTTCTTCAAGTAAGATATAATGTATGCATGTAGATGGGCTAATTCCTTTAATATCCATAATTGTCCAACCAATAGCCGTCTTATGCTCCTTAAGGACCTGCACAAGCTTTTCTTCTTGCGGTGCACTAAGTTTATTGGAGATAATCATTGGTAATGTTCCTTTGTCTCCAAGGAACACGTACTTGAGGTAACTAATGGGATTTTTGTCCCATGCTCAAACAGTCGTGAGCCTTGCACGACCGGTCATGGACTAGTGTTTGACCAATCGTAGGTTCGAGTCGTGACACGACTCAAAGTTCAGCGAGTTTGGACGATTGTTCTTTAGGGTGCTCGACCGGTCATAGGAGGTTCAAGACCGGTCGTAGGTGGCACTCGACTAGTCGTGGGTGGCACCGACCAGTCGTGGTTACACAGATTTATTCCGCGATTTTGCACGAATTTCTTGTCGTAAGTCCTTTCGCAATTGGGATGTGGAAGAGAGTTTCTTAAAATTATAAAAAGGGGTCTCTAGGATTTTTCTAGGGTATGATGGTGATAGAAAAATATAAGAGGGTTATCAAAGGTGTGAGAGAGATAGAAAGCTTGTAGAAGGGAGGTTATGCTTGTGGAGGTGATCCACCATATCTCAGCGCTTCTATGTCCTCGTAATTGGTGAGATCTCTCAGTTTTTTTTATTTTTCTTACTGTTTATCCACTCCTGCATGAGTGATGAAGGTTTGATCATAGCAAGGTGTTCTTGTAATTGGTTGTAACGTTCTACTTCATAGTGGATTATTGATCTGGACGTGGTTCCGTAGTTTTTACCTATTTGAAGGTTTTCCACGTAAAAATCTCTTGTGTGGTGTGTCATTGATGCTTTAATTTATTTCATTGCTTTATTATTCTATAATTGTGATTTGTTCTGGATGGATAGATCCTAAGGTTTTATGCAAGGCCCCCAACAAAGTGGTATCAGAGATAAGTTCATTGAACGGGTAGGATTGGTTTGGAATTATGGAAGGTGGTTCATCAAGGATGATCAGCCTCAATGGTTCTAACTGGATCATATGGAAGGCTAAGATGGAGGACTTGCTTTATTGCAAGGACCTATATTATCTAATTTTAAACATATTAGTAAAATCCAAGGATATGTCTGATGATGATTGAAAGAAGATGGACCAAAAGGGGGTGGGGTTTTTTAGATAATGGCTGGATGATTCTGTATTCCACCATGTGTCTACGGAAACCTCAGCCGTTAACCTATGACTGAAACTATAAGGGTTATATGAGAGTAAGACAGTCGGTTATAAAAATTTTCTGATAAGGCGACTTGTGAATCTCAAGTTCAAGGATGGTGGTTCTATGACCAAGCACATGAATGAGGTCAGCAATATAGTGAACCAACTCTCTGCTATGAAGATGGTGTTGGATGATGAATTGCAGGATTTGCTATTGCTTAGTTCGTTGCCTGACAGTTGGGAGACATTGGTGGTGTCTTTAAGTAACTCTGCGCCAGACGGAAAGATATCCATAGAACAGGTGACTAGCTGTCTCTTCAATGAGGAGACAAGGAGGAAGTCTCAGGGGTCTACTCAGCAAGAGGCCCTTGTGACACAGGAACATGGGAGAAGAAAGAACAGGAAGGCCCGAGATAAATCAAGAGGCAAGTCGAGTAATAGAAAAAATGTTGAATGCTCGAATTGTGGTAAGAAGAGCCACTATAAGCATAAATGTCGTATGGCTAAGAACGATAAGAAAAGAAAAGGAAAGGAGAAAGAAGATGAATCAGATTCCACTACGGTCGCTTCAGATAGTGACATTATAGTTATTCTTTCTGTAAATCATTATGTATGTCTCACGGCTACGAGTCAGGACACCGAATGGGTGATAGACTCGGGAGCCTCTTTTCATGCAACTTCACGCAGAGATTTCTTCACAAGCTACAAGTCAGGTGACTATGGGACCGTAAAGATGAAAAATTTTAGCGTATCAAAGATCGTAGGGGTCGATGATATTTGTATGAAGACCAATGTAGGCTGCACATTGGTTCTCAAGGATGTGAGGCATATCCCACACCTTCACCTCAACTTGATGTCGACGGAAAGGTTGGATGATGATGGCTATGAAAGCCAGTTTGCTGGTGGGCGCTGGAAGCTCATCAAGGGTTCGTTGATCGCAGCTAAAGGAAAGAAGTGTTGCACCCTACACAAGGTAAGTGTTAGTGTATGCAAGGGTGAGTTGAACGCAGTAAAATATTTAGCTATTAACATGTGGCACAAGCGTCTAGGCCACATGAGTGAAAAAGGGCTTTAGCTACTAGCGAGAAAGCAACTCCTTCCAAACATGACAGGTACACTTCTCAAAACCTGTCTTGATTGTTTATCAGGGAAACAACATAGAGTTTTATTCATTAAAACTGTTTCTCATGTTAATAAAGTGCATGTATTATATTTGGTTTATTCTAATATTTGTGGTCCTATGAGGATAAAAACCTTGGATGGGGCATTGTATTTTGTTACTTTTATAGATGATGCATCTAGGAGGGTTTGAGTTTATGCATTGAAATCCAAGGATGGGGTCTTTGGTGTGTTTAAAGTATTTCATGCTACGGTTGAGAGAGAGACGGGTAGATCATTAAAGTGTATTTGCACTGACAATGGTGGTGAATACATTGTCGACTTTCATGAGTACTGCAAGTCCCTGGGTATACGGCATGAACATACGGTTCCTAAGACCCCCCAGCATAATGGTGTAGCTGAGCGAATGAATCACACCATTGTCGAGAGAATTAGATGCATGTTATCCCATGCAAAGTTGCCCAAGACGTTCTAGGAAAAAACAATGCACACGGTGGTGTATCTAATAAACAGGTCTCCATCAGCCTCGTTAAATGGAGAAGTACTTGAGAAGGTGTGGACTGGACAGGATCCATCGTACAGTCATCTCAGGGTGTTTGGATGCAGGGCATCCGTTCACGTACCAAAGAACGAGAGGTCCAAGCTAGATATGAAGATCAGACAGTGTGCGTTCTTAGGGTATGGTGATGAAAAGTTCACTTATAGATTGTGGGATCCGACTGAGAGGAAGCTCGTCAAGAGCAGAGATGTGGTTTTCTTTGAAGATCAGTATATAGAAGACATCGGTAAGTCAGAGAAGAACTAGCCTAGTTCAGGTGAGCTAGAGGATATAGATCCATTTATTCCTCCTGTGGTGCCTAATGACGGGAGAGTGCAGAAAGGTGAAGAGGATGAGGGAGTTCCTATAAAAGATGGACCGGGGGAGCAGGCCCCACTTGATCTACCTGTTGAGCCACAGGTGAAGTTGTCACCTAGGGACAGACAGCCTTCTAAGAGATACTCGCCGCATGAGTACATTATGCTGACTGATAGGGGAGAGTCAGAAGACTATTCTGAGGCCCTAGCCAATGAGTATAAGGAGGAGTGGTTGAAAGCCATAAAAGAGGAGATGAAATCCTTACATAAGAACCACACCTATGACATGGTGAAACTGCCTAAGGGCAAGAAAGCTTTGAGCAACAAGTGAGTGTTCAGAAAGAAGGTTGAGCAGAAGAATTCACAGATGATGTTCAAGGCTAGACTTGCAGTGAAAGGGTTTAGTCAGAGGAAAGGCATAGACTTCGAGGAGATATTCTCACCAGTGGTGAAGATGACATCCATACGGGTGTTGCTTGGGTTGGCAGCTAGCATGGATCTGGAGATAGTGCAGTTATATGTTAAAACTGTCTTTCTTCATGGTGACCTGGAAGAAGAGATCTACATGCACCAACCAGAGGGGTTCGAAGTCAAGGGCAAGGAGCATATGGTGTGTAGGGTGATGAAAAGCTTATATGGGCTGAAACAAGTTCCATGGCAATGGTACAAGAAATTTGATTTGTTCATGTTACAACATGGGTATGATAGAACGGAGTCGGACCACTGTGTGTTCAAGCGCAAGTTCTCAGATGGTGATTTTCTAGTTCTACTGTTATACGTTGATGACATGCTCATCATGAGAAAAAATATCAAGAAGATCGACAGGCTAAAACAGGAGTTGGGCAAGTCTTTTACGATGAAAGACTTGAGCCCGACTAAACAGATCCTAGGAATGAAGATAACCCATGACATAAGCAATAGAAAGCTTTGGCTGTCACAAGAGTGGTATATTGAAAAAGTCCTAGAGTAGTTCAATATGAATGCAAAGAAGCCAGTTAGTACTTCATTGGATGGTCACTTCAGATTGAGCGACAGGAGTGTCCCAAGACGAAGGAAGAGGTGAAAGAGATACAGAAGATACCCTACGCGTCAGCCATAGGAAGTTTGATGTATGCTATGATGTGTACATGCCCAGATATAGCATATGCGGTTGGTGTTGTCAGCCGGTATCTTGCCAATCTTGACAAAGAGCATTAGGCAGCGGTGAAATGGATACTGCGGTATCTAAGAGGCTCATCCAGGTTGAGCCTATGCTATGGTGATGGTAAACCTATGCTAGAGGGCTACACAGATGCAGATATAATAGGTAACATAGACTCCAGGAAGTCTACATCGAGGTTCCTGTTCACGTTTGCAGGGAGAGCGGTTTCTTAGCAGAGCAGGCTACAGAGGGTCGTAGCATTGTCAACAATAGAAGCCAAGTACATTGCAGTCACAGAAGCATGTAAAGAGATACTTTGGATGAAGAGGTTCCTACAGGAACTTAGCTTAAAGCAGGAGCAGCACGTGGTTATTGCGATAGTCAAAGTGCTATACACTTGAGTAAGAATCCAAGTCAACATTTCAAGTCGAAGCACATAGGATTTGATATCACTGGATCAGGTATACTTTGGAATAGAAGGTGTTACAGCTTGAGAAGGTCCACATAAATGATAATGGGTTTGACATGATGACCAAGG